>JAIPRM010001581.1:0-36702 GCA_025469315.1 Stegophylla sp. TES_Ste_2020
GTTTTATCTCGTTATCAGTATTCGAACAATACTGACCGTTTTTTTTTTTTTTATTATTAACTTCCTTCGTTCAGAATCGTTTTACTGAAGAAATTATTTATCGTTTCTTTAAAATAAATACGCCCGTCAAGAGAATACCACCCGTCGTGCGAAGTACACCCATCGTGCGAAGTATGTCCGCTTTTTTTTAATTTTTTTTTGTCGACGAATTAGGGTCGGTGAACTGGGCGATAGAAATAAGTCCCGATGATACTTTAATTATTTAGCTCCTACACCAAGAGTCAGCAACTTTTTCGTAGGAAAGAGTTTTACGGTCAATAATCTAAAAATTTAGAATATTTTTGCCAAAGATGTTTAATATAAAATTAAGTAATTTGCAAAAAGATAATACCAGTTGCTTAATTTTCGAGAAAGTTTTTTTATGGTATATGACGCCTGTGGTTATTTAATTGGTAATTATTTTACTAAAACATTTAATTCAGTTTTAAACTTATGGCTGATTTCTACCATTTTGATCGTTTTAACACGTCAGACTTTATAGGTATACCTAGTTATAGTAAAAACAATAGCCGATAGAATATATACACGCCTATGCCTATGCATATAGAATAAATTCTGGTATTATAAATTTTGATTTACTTTTGAAAGAAACGAAAATTATTTCATATACACTATTTTAATCTACGTTCATAAAATACACGAGCTGTTTATTAATTTTCAATAATAATTTTTCTTAAAGTTTTGTAAAAATTTATCGATTGAACCTGAGTTATTAAATTATTTTTCAACCCAAATCCGCGATAATCAAGTCCGACCTCCTTCGACATGCACTTATTATTTTATTACAACTTTTTAATTACGTTAATAGTTTATCATATAAATGCGCGTACCCGCAATAACACCGCATGTTGTTGCGGCTAGTGACGGGCAAATATCGGGAATTTGAAAATTTAGTGTGTATTCGAGCAATATTCCCATAAATAAATGTCCAAAACTAATGTGAATTTTCATTATAAATCAGATTATTGTTTTAAAATACAAAATTCATACGTGATTACGTAGTATAATTTTTGATTACATATTATCAAACATGTAAAAAACAAGATTAAATACAACCTAATTGGAAATATTACGCAGTATTATTAATATTATTAAAATAATTAATTATTAATCTTATTTGTACACCGAGTGCAAATATATTTTAAGTTAATTCAACAAGTGTGTAAACTATGTTATTTAAATTTGGTAATATTTAAATAATATAATATCTATCGCACGGTCACATTATTCTATAGTAGGTATTTACGAGGAGAAATTTAAACTTAAAAATTTCTAAGATTGAAAATTTCAACTGAGATTGTACATTGTACATAAATTTATTTTTTATTTATTCATATATTTTTATTTATTTATTTATTTTTTTTTTTTTTTGTAATAACATTATTCCGAAACACTGCACTTTAAAAAAGAAAAAAAAATCGTATAATAAACCAAGAGGAAAAATAAAAATCCATGTAATCAAAAGAACGTGAAACTTTTACGCTGTTTATTCAAAATCAATCAAAATTAATTCCCAAAAGTTTTCTATTCCAACGGTTTATATTCCCAAGACCTGTCATTATAACTGGTGATAAATTTGAAAGGTATAAAATATAAGTTTGTAAAACTCGTCAGTTTCGAGACATTTCCACGCGAAACTTATAAAACAATCGAAACTGTAATACACCAACTTAACAACAGTTCAAAATGGTCGATATAGAATAATATTTTTACTGTCATACATTTGTTTCACACGATTGAGAATACATTTAGAAAATTACATAAGAAAAACGTTTCGAGAAAACACTACTTTCGATTTTTTTCCAGGAAGAAGAAAAATACAACGAGTTCTAGGCACGAAATCCTGTATTGAAATATACATATTAATATTGACCTACACGGGAATGTTATTTTTGTAAGGAATTTACCTTTTCACAGTAAATAAATAAATGCGCTTGAAATGTTATTCTGTGTCGCAAAACATTTCTGAATACGACCTGCATATTTATACAGCTGGTGGATACACGATTATCAAATCACGTATAGAGAACTCGCATTATTATTTTAAACGATAAAAAGTCACTGTGTTTTGAAAAATTCTTCTTGTACAAATCGATTTCCCCCCCCCCCTAAAACACTGTTTTTAAATCAAATATTTTTTATTTTTATTTTTACCATGTATAAATCATATATTATTCTGTACAAACAGGAATAAAACAGCTTGAAACGTTATTTCAATATTAATAAGAGTAAAGTTAAACAGAGAAAATTGAAATAAAGTATTGACGAAATGTCAGACATACTTCGCACCAAGGGTATTTTTCGCTCTTCGAGTCAGATACTCTTGGTGGGTGTAATGAATTTTAAAGAAACGATAAATAATTTCTTCAACAATACGATTCTGAGGAAAGGAAATTATTAATATAAAAAACAATAATAGTCGTTATTTTTAACACACCCACCAAGAATGTCACATTTTCAAAATGTTCTTGTTACAAAACATTTTTTTATTATTGTTTACCTATGATTAAATTTTCACTAAATCTGAATTAAAAAAAAAAAAAGATAGTTTCCAAGTCTTTCTTGTCAAATTTCGCGTAGTTTTTCCCAAATTTAGAAAAAGAACATAGAATTTTGAAAAATGACCTCTTTAAAGTACCATCTAGGGCAAATTCGGTTTCAAAAAGTTACTGTTTGAGACTTCTGGACAAGTATATTTCTATACGAAAACGTGTATATATAAAAAAAAATAAAAATAAAAAGTTAAGTACAGTATAGTGAAGTAAAGCAAAGTAAAGGCAAAAAAGCTAGACATACTTCGCACCACGGGTATTCTTCGCTCTTCAGGTCAGATACTCTTGGTGGATTTATGGAATTTTAAATATAACATTTAGTTTGGCTAGTTTTTTTGAAGATTACAATTTTCAATAATATTTTTATACAAATAAATAGGTTTTGATATTTTGTCTCGATTAAAAACCATATTTTTCAAAAGTAGTTCCATCTTTCAAAATATCAAAAAGCCTATTTATTAATACATTTTTTATTTTATTAAAAAAATATGTTTAGAATATAATACGTTCACTGGATAATCATTGGTTTCGAAATAAATATCAATTAAACCTGAATTTAAAAAGCTTCCCTCCGGCTAAAAAATCACTTGCACCACGTAAAATGATACCGTTGGATTATTAACCATTACATTTTAATTAAATTTTTAAATATTTTATGCAGTTGCTCTTCCTCTATCTTTAAAATAAATGAAAATTTAAATGAATCGCAAAACCGATACTACAATCTATTTTTTTTATTAGATCTATACCCCGAATCTGTTATTTTGCCGTTGATTTCATACCATTTCGCCAAAGTTCCATTTCGTCAATGTTTCATATAATAAATTGTATATTGACGTGGAAAAAATAGCGAAATGGAACAACTCCATTAAAAAAAAATAAAAATACAGCGTCGGCGAATCGGGGACGAACCTTTTATTATTCAGTGAAAATCTAATAAGAAAAAACAAACTATATATTATCAAATACATTAAACAAAATCTCAAGGATATTATAATTAATAGTGGCAATTATTTTTGTATTATTATAATGTTGTTATTTGTAGACGTTGAAAGCAACTAAATGTTCATAACTATTCATAACTAGTCGATATATTTGTAAGATAAATATCATTTAATTAAGTACATTTAAGTTGTAACCAAACATCCTTGCTACAAATTAACATTGATAATATAAGTATAAAATATAATGTATATAATGTTCTAATAATAATTAAGTAGATATGAAAGAAATTATCATGGTACAATATCTGATCCCAGTTTCTTTGGTGTTGTTGAAATGTTTTTGAAAACCATGAAATGTTCAAATGGTCTAAAATTTTCTGAGTTACGCTATTATAATGTAATAATATATTGCGTGGGTTATTTCAGACTTTAAAATTACTTTCCATTCATTTATCACATTACATTCGTTTTAAATATCCGAGAAAATAAGTCATTTAGCCAAAATGTAAAATATAAATTACACTAGTCGAAAATAAACGAAAAATATCTTTACCGAATAACCGAATAAAAACCATAATACCAAAATGTTAGTATCGAAAAAAAATACAGTGGATTAAAATACACCAACTGAATTTGTGTTTTCATTTTGTAACTGTATTTCATCATCAGCAAACATAATCATTAACTTTTTTTTACTCAATCGATAACAAAATACATAATTATGATTCTATTTTCTTAAAAATTAATCGATTGATACCAATCTAGTATTCTATCAATTTTATGTTTATAATGTAGCAAAAGGCAACCATGTAGATGCGGTGTACATATAACAAATATAAAAAAGGCATTACATTCCGTTAATCATAATTTTAGATTTTGAGTGAAGCTAAGTTTTCATATAGAAATAATTGTTTAAAAATTTCGACCAGCAAATTTTTGAAACTAGACTCACCTCTAGATGATACTCTAAAGAGACTATTTTCGAAATTCTCAATTCTTTTTTCAGAATTTCGGAAATTTTATAAAAATTTGAACATAAATTGGAACTTGCAATAACAGTTGCAGACATTTGTTTGAGAAATGAAATAACTGGGATGTCCACGACGCGGGAATAAATAGTCTTAGATAATACGCGTGCTTCTCTTGGGGGTTAGGTTGTGTGTGCACCTTACTGACGTATATAATAGTACAAAGGGGTTAATGTCGTGTGTATTTTAGACTGTACGCGAATTTGATAAATACGAATCGGAACGATATAAACGGCCGTATTTCGTGTGAGTACGTTTTGTTAAGGTCCTACGCCGATTGCAATATAATATTCTTCATGTGTATATACATAAGGACAGACAGAAACGCGTGGGACAACAATAATGGCCTGCAGATAAATAATTAGGGTCGTATGTGTTGCGTACGGATCGAAATCGAAGCGCGTAACACACAGGGAATTATCACCTGAAAACAAACATCGGACCGACTGACTAGCACGAGACGAACCGTGTGCACGTTTTTTTTTTCTCCACTCGTGTCGCGAGAAATTGTAGGGATGCTGTGTGATGTATGGCTTCGAGCCCTTTCAATAACACATTTTTCCAATATAATGAGGGACAAAAAAATAACCTATTTTTAGATAGGTGTGCATGTGACAATATTGATCAATTTCGTTACGACGTTCTTTTCCAAAAAAATAAACACACAAACGAGCTAACGTTGGCTCTCGAGGGCCACGGGAAATTCAATACAGATTGATTAAAGAACAATAGAGAAAGAGCACACACACATACACACACACACACACACACACACACACATATAAGGAATAGACTGGACATTTAGGACAGAGGTATATATACTGAAAGGTCAAAGCACCGCTGACCGATGGCGTCATTGCTAAAATATCGAAATTAGACGGAACTGGTTGGTAGTGGCCTATTTAGGAATTTGTACTAGGGAGGAGATATGTATATTTAAGAAAAAAAATTTTACAACTATTAAATAAATTAAGTATTAAAAATATATAGGGCATACATAGTAACGGTTTTAAAAATAGATCCAATTTTCTGGGAGTAAAGTAACATACAGAGATGCTTGAATGAAAATTTAAAATCATATAACCATAAATTACAAATTATATGAAATAAAAATACAAAAAAAGTTTGACATACTGAATAAAAAGAGTCATTTGAGCCATAATTTCAACGTTAAACAGGTCTAACTTCATAGAGCTAATTTTTATAAAGCATAAATCAAAAAATAGGAAAATATGTTGTGTGTCTATTGGTGAAAAAATATGTACCGAATATAATATTATTTAAATTTTATAGGTTTTAATAAAAAAAAATCAATATTTTAAGTGAAAATCATGATTTTCGTTAATATTTTAATTTTAAAGTTTTATACTCAGTCCAAAAGTAGTAATGACATTTTGATCGTAATTTTGATATTTCAGGAAAATTTAGATTTCTCAGCATCATTAATTTTATATTTACAGCTAAGTACTGAAAAATAATTTTATGAAAATCTCTTCTACAAAACATTTCCTTTTTTGTTTAACTTTTCGCTAATTTTTCCTTACACTTGGAAACATTTTAAAGATAAGATAAAAATTACTTTTTTAGAGTAAAAACCAGAAAAAATATCTGATCTATTGAGTAGTTATCCAAAAAATTGATAACACACTTAATAAAAAAGACTACTTCATTGTAAACCTAATTATACATTATTTGTTTCAGTCAGAATATAAAACGGCTTGGGAGGAAATCTATCCCCCTCATCTCCTCCCTTAATTACGCCCCTGATGGTTGGTACTATTCTCAACAATAATTACAGAGCAGACATTTAACAATTTATGTGCTTTCGAAGTAAGTATAATAAACATTATTTTCGTTCGTAAACTTAACTACTTTTAATCACATTTTGATCGTGTAAATAACAAAACATCCAGAGCTAATTTGACTGTTATATTAAATTGTGTACAATATATCGCTGATGAAGTATATCGACACTAGGACCATACGAACGTGATCAATAGACGTCACTGAACGGTTCAAAAACCTCTGTATAATTTTCTCTGCAAAAACAAGAAATATACAGAATAAAATATAATTCATCCTTTCTAATTAAGTATGTATAATTTATTGGTTTATATTGTGATTCGGCCAAGCTATTAATAAACTGCCTTTTTAATTGAATAAAGGTTAAATTGAAAAAACCGGTAACTGCAAATAATTCTGACAAATTACACATGAAATTTAACAAAAATTACTAAAATATCTTTATTAAAACTTTATTTACTTACATTAGTGGTTGTCAATCGGGATAACATGTTACCCTGGAGTGAAATGTACCCAGTGTGAGGGTGACGAGCATTTCTTCAAACAAAATCTTTATTTAAAGTTATAAAAAGAATTTTCAAAACTCGAAGTTAGTTCAAAGTTCGTAATTTTCGTCAGATTTTCTAAATTAAAAATTAATTTTCCTTCTTTGCCTATCAACTCTTCCCTTATCCACAAAACAATCCTTCATACGCTAATGACTACGATTACTGAATATATTGGTGGTTGGGTGACCTAGTGTCGAATTATCGTGAATTAGGGTGACTTAAATCGAAAAAGATTGAGAACTACTGACGTAAACACTACATAAGAAATAATAAATATTGTCTACACAACGTTAAGTGTATTCAAATTGTGTAAAAAGTTTGTTTCGCATGTTATATGCAATAATTAAATATCAAACAATAATGCTTAGTGTTATGTGTGAATCTTTTCGCTAATTAAATTAGTCTAATTTATCATTTTAAACACCTCTTCCTCTATACAAATTAGAGAATCTCAAGTTTCTTAATACGTTGAATTTGCTTGTTTTAATATAATTACCACATGACACTTGGACCTCGCGATTTGAAGTTTACAACAGGAGAAAATGACACAATAGTTGTCTACACCAAAATACAATAGGTATGTCAAAGTTTAATTAAAGTCAACAGGCTAGTAATCACGAAGTAACGGAAAATTCTTCTGCGAAATCTTGATTCATGTTATATGATTCAGACCTTATAATCTTGTCAGCCGTAAATTTTCTCTAAAGTTTGATTAATGGTTGACAAGTACAATGGATAAAAAATACTGACAAAAAATATTAAGTATTCTTGGATTATATATGAAATTATGATTTCACTTTGACAAAACTATTTAGGTACTGATTGCAAAATGGCATGTAATGCATTTAAGATTCTTAACGAAGTGAAGGAATTTTACAATGATGTTTTTTTTATTATTTTTTTTTTTTTTTCTGTGACACATTTTCGTATAGAAATACTTGTACAAAAGTCTCGACCAGCAACTTTTTAAAATCGTATTTGCCTCTAGATTGTACTTTAGAGAGGTCATTTTTAGAGTTTTTCAATTTCTCATTTTTTTTTTTTTTTCCTAACCATAATTTTTTATCCAAACTTGAAAATTTGAATAAAGATAAACAATAATATGAGAAATATTTTAGCGCAAGTAAATTTTGAAAATGTGAATTTTGATATTTTTTTCTAACACTTTTTTTTCAAGTAAAACTTTTTTAAGTAAAGTAAGTATGTTGTCAATTTCATGCGATGTTTTCCAATTAATGTAACATTTAGGTCAGTACACGATGTGGAAAAAAGGTCCATCCATTTCATGTATTGGATAATGTCCTTTTTATGGTTGTCCAAATGCAATACAAGATATGATCATTTTTCATGAACTGGACATCCAGTTCATAAAAATATCGATTACGCTATGTGGATGCGACATACATATAAATTAGGACCCACATTTTCTAAGTGGAAATTTTATACTACAGTTATAAAAATAACTGGAATATAAAATATAAAAATTTTATATTACAGTTTTAGAAAAAATTCGAAATAGCCCTTTTGTAAACCTGATTTTTAGAAAAATATTGGCCCATAAATCTTTAATAAAGGTTTATCTGTTCATTTTCTACGATTTTTTTTTAAGTCAACGAATAATTTTGTCAAATACGGCATAATAATGGTAATGTTATGACTAAAGTATTTAACAATATTATTATTTGTAAACTGAAAAAAATCGTTGAAAATGGATGAATTAAAGATTTTAGCGCCAATATTTTTCTAAAAATCAGATCCACAAAATGGCTATTTTGAATTTTTTCTGAAACTGAATAAAAAATTTAAAATTTGAGTCCTAAGAAAAAAATATTATTCGTTATTGTAACGCAATATTGTAGTAATAATTTAAAAAAAATTAAAGTTAGAAATTATTATTAAAATGAAAGTTATTACATTTGTCATATCGTACTGAGACACACACAGACACACGCACATATAATTTCAGACTTACTATAAAACATGTATCTTTGATGTTTGTACTTTGTAGGCGTCTTATTCAATAGATTTAATATATAGTACACAATTTCTATAGACTATTGGATACTGAATAGACGAGTTCCTCGAATTATTTTCTTACTATAAACTGCAATATCCGATTCGAAAATGTTATCAATGTAGTGTATTTATATACGTCATAATATTATTTTACAATAACATTTTTGTATTGTTGCTTTTATTTGGTTTTATCAGAGGAAAGTGTCGCAAAAGCAATGACAACATTAGCTCAAACTTACGATGAAAAAATAATTACTGTGGTAAATTTTTTTTTATTTACTATTCCTTAGGTTTTAAACAAATAAATTCTTCAATAATACATTTTATCTTCAAATCACATGAAAAGTTATTTAGTTAGATATAAAGTTAGTTAAACTAAAATTAAACGTTCATAAAATTGCAACTCCAAACAAACCTAAAGCTAAGGAATATTACAGGAAATACTAATTAAATCTCTTCACTTTTAATTTACTTGCTTCAATGATCTACACACATCTTAAGCTATCAGTATTGCATTTTTAGTATAATCAGCTATTTTTTAATTTTCTTGAACGTATTAGATTAAGTAAAGTTGTTTTAGAATGAATGACAATGACGTCATTAAAGAGGAAGGCTAGCCCCCCAAATCCATTCAAAACCCTACCTGTTATTTTAACAGTTGCATACGTGTTAAGTCCTTAGGGGACTAAATCAAACAAATAAATATATTAGCCCCTCCCCCAAAATGTATATCCTTATTACTAATAACTGATGGACGACAACGTTTCTAAATTATATCACATGGAAATTCATCATAAAACTCAAATTCCATGCTACTTTCCTAAATCTATTAGTTATTATTATCACTTTTTTTTTTTTGTACGTTAGATTTACATATATTTCATATACTATAAGGAAAAAAGAAACCGATATAATTCATAAACTTCAAGTTTGTAATACACATTCATTTCAAAATAGGTGTCATAAAATATATCACCATTTATTGGAGTATACGAATGAGATATACATTTATACATTTTCTGATTTTCGGAAATGGGAAAAAATGATTTTCAGCTGACAGATTACAAACTGTAAAATGTACATCGTGTATATTAAAAACGATTTTTCTAAAAAAGTAATTCTGGAGCGGATATGAAGTTGACATCATTCAATCCATAATATGCCATCTACGATTTTAATATTGCGCTATAATAATAAATGACGCTCGTCCGTATGATTAAAAAAATGTGTTAATATAGTATGACGTTAAAAATAAACAAAAAGTACATTTATCAGTGCGCGTACATGACGTATTATATTATATAATGTTTTTATTAAACATTGTAGCTCAAAAAAATAAATAGAAATATTCAAAAATCTATGGCCCATTTTTAAAAATTATTAATTACGTTACGGTCGTGTAAAGCAGAGGTTTTCAAACTTATTTGATTCGCGACCCCAAATTTTGTATTTTTTTGACATTTGACCCCTTTATTTCATAATAAGCTTGTTTTTTTTCAATTTATTCAACCCCTCACATTAAAAAAACGCCATTCTCATGTTTTTAAGTTAAATTACCATGTACGTTTGTATGTTTTTTTTTTATGTAAATAATTATTGTAGATAGGTTTGTATAATTTAAAAAATTAATCGAAATTTATGAAAGACAAAAATATGCTATAATTCACAAATTAATAAAAAATCTGATCAATTGACAATCCGTCGTCAGAGAATATTACGTTACACATAATGCCATTGTACAAAACTAATAATAAAATTCTATTTTATTTCAAATAAAATAATTTTAAATGAAAAATAATTTTGTTCATTATCTCGGTGACCCTCAAACTATCATTCACGACCCCCAGTTTGAAAACCACTGGTGTTAAGTATACAATAAAGAAAAAAGACAATGTTAATTATTCCGTTTTCACGTATGATTAAAAAACATTTTATTCAATAACCGAACAATATTAAGTTTTATATAGCTTAACTTTTAAAAAAATACACGGTTCAAAAACTTTTTGTTCTATTGTGTCCGAACTCTCTTTCGGGGCATTTTAGATAATAATATATAATTTAAATATTACTAACACAATTAAATACACTTGTTACCTGTGTAAATATTATAGTGACTAATCGATAAAAACGAATTTATTTAATAATATTGTTTCGGACGACTCGAATGTGAAGCAAAGCGAAGAGCGTTTTACAAGGAAATATACACATATTAGTTGAATCACTCGTTTCATTGTTGAAATTTGCGTGCGTTCGCAGTAACGTAGAACGAGACCCGTAGACCAAATTTTCAGATGGGACAAAACAAATAGGGGTAGGCAGTGGTTGAGTTTAGAGGGGAAAATTCCTCTCTTGCTCTCCTCTCCTTAGCAACAGGCCTGCATAGAACTGATAATATAATTTCACGTATACGCATTGCTAGTATATTATTGAAGTCCCGCTTTTTAATTTTGAAATTGTACTTTTATATCAATAAATGAAATAAATCCTATACTAGGGTCAACTGTGTAATGTACAAATTCAATGTTAAGAATAATATTAATTGCCATAATTATTCTTTGAAATGTTAGCTGATCCAGACCTAGAATAATGCAAGTGCATTAGATGATGCATAACCCTCATAACTTTAGAGCCCCACAAGTCTAACGTTAGGTAATATTAGTACCCAGTCTAAATAGTATAAAATAAAATGGCATAATTGTAACAATTCTTTTAATTTCTATCTCTTATTAAAGTTGATTCTTTGGTATTTAGATAATTTCGTTGTAAATGTTTTCTTTTTTCAATCTTATAAATTATTTTTAATTAAAAACTATCATCGGTACTCTAAAATTGGATGTATTAATAAAATAAGTCTTCAATGTTAAGTTATGATCTTAAAATTAATCAAGGCCTCTTATCCTAAGCAGACCACTTTCGAACTTTAATACAAAAATGAAGTATAGAACATAGGTAAACTATCAATTTTGAACATAATTTTTTTTTTCTCTAGTGTATTTATTTGTCGTTTTATTTTTATTTTGTTATGTTAAAATTTATGTTTGTAATCCGTTAACGTATAACGAATAATAATGAGAATAGTAATGGTTTCAAAGTTGTCTTCTGCAGCATAAAATAAAATAAAAATATAAGTAAAGCAAAGATAAGTAAAGTAAATTAAAGCAAAGATAAGTAAAATATAAACAAGAAAGCCGGACATACTTCGCACCGCGGGTTTTCTTCAGTCCTCGGATCAGGTACTCTTGGTCGATGAGTTGAAAATGACGACTACTAATGTTCTTTATATTATTAACTTCCTTCGTTCAGAATCGTATTATTAAAGATATTATTTTTCGTTTCTTTAAAATTCAACATTTCCACCAAGAGTATCTGATCCGAGGAACGAAGAATACCCGTGATGCGAATTATATCCGGCTTCCTTGTCTATTGTTTTTTGATTTTATATCAGTAATTTTCTATAGATCATACGAAACGCCAGTACTTATGTCGGTTACCAGTTGTAATGATATGTCAAACAGTTCAACTGCGTTCGAAGTCCGGTCCGAGACCTGTATAGTAATATCTTATTTGGCTAATGAGGCAAATGTTTAAACGGCGAACAAATGATGTAATCCACTATGCTGATTATAATGTACGTAAGCACGCAATACTGACGCGTTTAAGTATATCACAGAAAGCTTGAGCTCCCCCCCCCTCCTTGATCCGTATATTTTTTGTCTATTGTGCATTAAAACATTACAAATATGAAAATAAGGAAGGACATATTTTATCAATTGATGAAATTTGAGAATTTTGATCAATATAATAGGGACAAACTGCTTAAATTGTTAATTAATAATAAATTCAGTTGAATATCAATATATGTTGAAACATATTTATAGATTAATTAAATTTTTGTTGAAATAAATATGTTTCAACCAAATTAATTTGTTCTTATATGATATTATAAATAATTCGAATTTGACTACCATATCTATTTACATTGCAACTCGATTGTATTATGTAAAAACGAATAAATAATATTATATACATATTTATTTAAATGTATACAATTTGTGGTTTATCGTTTACAACACTGTCTCCAGGTATTCCTTGCTACGCCGCTGGGTGTAGATTTATACTTAAATATTCGTCGCCACCACAATCGTAATGAATCGTACGCCTAAACGTTAAATAATAACGATTTATTTGCGTGTAAATAAATTAATACATTTCAGGCTTTCAGCTGTATATTGTGCGTACCCAAAAAATCATAAAATTTAATAACGTTAATCACTATTTCATTGATAACTAATGGACGAAGATCACGGCTTTCAAGCAGTATTTTATTCAGACAATTTACCTCGGGGATTGAATTTCAGAAATACAATACTGTACAATTACCTAATTGAAAGTGTAATCGTTTATCGACTCTAGAAATATATTATTATTATTTATGAACATGATTACTAATTAAATTAAATGTAATAATCTTTCAGTGAGTTTGTACGTCATTTTTATAAAGGAATAGCACATTTGACGAATTATTTGAATGCACAAAAAATGTTTAAGAAGGCTGCTCCCTTCAGATCCTGTTATAGAAATGTTAAGCCCTAAAGCAAGCTGAAAAAGTAATGTAAGTTAAAGTGAAGTGAAGTAAAAGCAAGAAAACCGGTCATACTTCGCACCACGGATATTTTTCGCTCTTCGGGTCAGATACTCTTGAAGAGTATTTATAATTTTAAAGAAACGATAAATCAATTCTTCAATAAGACGATTCTAAACGAAAGAAGTTAATAATATAAAGAACAATAATGATCATCATTTTCAAACACACTTACCAAGAGTATTTGATCCGAAGAGCAAAGAGTATCTAACTAGAGGCGAATCTGGTTGCAAAAGTTTGCTGATCAAGACTTTTGGGCAAGTACAAAAAAGTGTTCACAGAAAAAAAAAATAGAAGAAAAAAATAAACTTCATTGTAAAAACACTAACTTCTTCACTTCGTTCAGAATCTAAAATTTAAGTTCTTCGTCTAACTAATAACATTTTTATCTTATGTTCTAATTAGTCGTAAAATATTTTACATTACATAATGTTATTCTGTATAAATGTTGTACTCAAAAACAATAATATTTATAATTATTTGTTTCTAACACATTGAAGTTTGAATTTAATTAGAAATTTTCAAAATATGAAAATTTTAATGTAAGTTTTCTTATTTACACGAATCGAAAAAATTGAAACGATTCGATATAAACAAATTCATTCATAATATCATTATGTTAATCCAAGTTCGGGTTTATATTTTTAAGGCGGTTACCAATGTCTTATACTTAAAATAGTTGAAATGTAACAAGAATTTACAATAAGTGACTCATATTAAAATGTCCAATCATAAAAAAAATTTTGGTGAATTAGGCGTAAATTAGTAAACTTAATTAACTCGTTCTTCTTTTGGTTATCCTATATCAACTTTCATTCAAAGCTGTAATATAAAAATACCAATGACATTAAAAAAATAAAAATAACGTAAAAAAAAAAAAAAAATGATATATTTTAATGTGTATTTACAGTATTTATATAAATATATAAGAAAACTTAAAATAATACTTAAACAAGTATTGATGAATTGATAAGACGACAAGTGAAGATTACACTATTGAATAAGATACGTTTTTCAACACCCAAAATACAAAAATAAAGTATTTTTTTGCCGAGATTAACATTTTAGCTAAAAACTAAAACTTGCTTAAATTCAAGTGATTCATACTTGTAAAGATTAAGAATGGTGACAAAACGTGACTATAGGAACAAATAGGACACGTTTAGTGATTTGTTAAAAATAATGACTTTTAATATTGAAAAAAAGTGGCAGCCCTGTAACTTTTATAAATTTATGTAAAACTAGGTCTTATAAACGTATACCTATGTTTGAATAACTATATTTCAACCATTTATTGCAACACTATGGATTGAGTGTTTAATTCGTACTTTATGCGGCGGACAGAAAATAATAATGAGTACGCCACTTGCGCGCGCGGATGGGAGAGAGGGAGTGGTGGAAATTTTTCGTGAGATTTGTGCTCACTTCCGCGACAAGTGTCCGAAAGAATAACAAAAAACGCTTTGACCGCGGGATGCTCGCGACTGGAAATCAGTGTACAGTCGCGCGATCGATATTTCCCGCGTCCCGGAGACGTTACCATATGTTAGTAGAAACGCTACACGGCGGCGGCGGCGGCGGCCGCTCGGCGTGTGTGCGGTTTCTACGTCGTGTAAAAAAAACGCGTTGATAACAATAATATTATTATAATATTGTTTTTTTCGGGGGGAAAAAAAGCGATAAACGCGTGCGGCGGTCGGCTTTTCGCCGGTCGCGGCGCGTGGAATTTCGGAACGTGCGGTTGTCGACGGCGGCGTTGAAGCCGAATGGCGAAAAACGTGCAAATAACACCGGCTACGGTATAATATGAAAATAATACGGGCTGGCGTCCGATAAGCGGGTCAACGACGACCGCGACACCCGGATATAGCGCACGCACGCGTGCACCGGACGATATAAAAAAAAAAAACCATAGAACGCGCGCGACATAACGTTTTATCATAATAATAATAATAATAATAATTACGTACCTAATATTATTATAGCTTATATATATTATGGTAATAATAAACAATAGAAATTTAATATAACGACAATCTCATTATCTCATTACCAACTCACCTGAAACACGTTTCGACGGACGCGTGTTCGGAGGAATTTTACATGGTGTTCCGGGCCGCCGGCATGCGAACTGTCTGTGTAATGCGTAATGCGAGGCCCGACGGCTGCGTACGACTGGATGATGATAATGATATATAATATAATGTTTTGTTTTCGTTCGGGCACACGTAGCGCGGTGGCGCGACGTGGGCGGCGGCAGAGCTTTCGTCCTCCCTCCTCCGCTCTCCACCACCCGTTCCACCCGACACCCTTTGCGCCGCGATCGCGCGCAGTCACGTCTTCGGTCACCGCTCCGCCCCCTATATACGTACATACATACGCAGCGCGAGCGCACACACACACACACACACATACAATATCGTATAATACACACGCACAACATATACATATATTTATACTATATACATATATATATATACATAATATTATAGTTTAATCCTTTCCCCGCCCCTGCGTTATCGTCGTCCTTTTTTTTTTGTCCTCCGGCGCAAAGGACCGCGCGCGTATACAAGGTGTCTCATCAGAGTGTCCAGGTCAATGACTGTTTTTTTAATCAAAAACTATTTTTTTTTTTTTTTTTTTATGTTCATTGTAAAACAACATTGTAAGCCGCTAATTTTATACCCCGACATCCTAAAAGAAATTGTTTGTTTTTTCAATTTTCAAGTTTTCTTCATTTCCAATCAATAGTTTAAGAACACTATATACGCGTTCAAAGTTTAGAGTAACGACATGAGTCAATGTTTGCGCAGTACCCGTCGCTTTTGCACTCCGTTTCTCTAAACTTTAAATGTGTGCAACTTTTCAACTATTAATTACATCGGTATCGAAAACTTCGAAGAAAAACTATTCTCTTTTAGAATATTTAGTGAAAAATATACAGAAGAGGTCAAAAAGTCATTAAACTAGAAAAATATTCAGAAAAAATTACCAAAAAAATTGATTCAAAGGAACAAGACCGGTGAGACACCTTGTATAATATATGTATATATTTATACATACATGTAAGCGTCTTACACATAAACGTATGTACATAATATATATATATTTGTTGAACATACTTGTGCTGCGCTCGAAACGCGATGGCAAAGTTGCGCTGGCGCAAACACTGTGTGCGTGGGCTTTCTGTTCATTATCAATGAACGCCCCCTGCCCCGTCCCCCCGGTTCGTGCACCCCCGCAACGGCGGCAACCCAAATGCCGGTATCGATCCACAGGCGGCCACTTGTTGCCCCTCCATGATAATATTAGTCTCGCTCGGGACATTGCAGTGCACAACGCACAACTACCGCCGCCGCCGCCGTTCAAAAATAACATAATGGCGACGCCTGTTTTGTGTATTAAAAGCATTATATTGTGTTTAGCTCTTGTCATCCATAAAATGTTATTTATTTTGTTTATTAAAAACATAACGTTTCTCAGGCCGGCGAGACTGACCCGCGCGCGCCGACACGCAAATCGCAAGAAAAAATCTCATCGCGTTTAGAGATGCAGCGATGTCAGTAGCAAAGGGCGTGATTTTGGAGGAGAGGGGTCGGGGCCGGCCGATTGCGCGATAGCCCACCTCCTGCAGGGTTTCTCGTGTTTCATTAAGTTCTGGACGCGCGAAACGACGAATGTGCCCACACGTTTCAACAATAATGAACGCAAACCCTTCTGCCGGGAAACCCGTCGAAGGACCTCGTTAAACCTTTTATAGATCAGAAATTTCGTTTACACAGTCCCTGAAACGAGTCATTTCGCAGACTTTTCGATAATTATTTTCCCGAACGCGTTGAATAATTGCCGAAATTTTGAGCGAAATAGGTAAAATAATCTATGTTTCAGTTGTTAAGCCGGAATTCCAAAAATAACAGTGATAGAACCTGGCGATTTTCTCAGTAAAACATAGATACGATTCATATTACTGAAAAAATATTAATTTGAAAATATCGGACATTTTTCATATTTTTTTAAAAAATTCTTATTAAATTTGAAAACACATTGAATCGGAAAAACATTATTTTCCACGCCAAGATTCACCATATATTTTTCTACCTACGTCATAGGCCGAAAAGGGTGGTCTTGGGGGGCTAAGTACCTCCCAAAATTACTCAAAACCTCTCTCAGATTCATCAAACAAAAATTTTTTTTAATTATTTAAAAAATTATTAAAATAAAATTCCGCTAATAATCTACGTTCGAAATTTTATAGAGAGTGGCTTGTTAAACTATTTTAATACGAGTTTACACTTTTAAAGTAAGTTTGAATTACATCATTCAAAGGACTCTTGTTATAAAAAAAAAGATTCATTTTTGTTATTATTTAACATTACACCTACAATTTCTTATTATAAGAGTTGAAAATCGTATACTAATTTACTCGAATATACTATTATTATAGGTGTAAATAGTTAATAAATTGTTTACCAGAATCTTCTAAAACAATTCACATATTATTTATAAGCGTTTTAAATGAGAAAATACGGAAAAATCAATCTTTTTTCTCCACTTAATCACCTTTATCTTACTAAATTAAAATTAAACGGAAATTGTTTCAATCGAATTTTCAAGTGATTTATCTAATCAAAAATAGGTCTACGATAACGCGTTTGAATGTGATCCGGAAACACCTCTAAACGTCTAAATATCACGTGTCAAATCTTTCGTCTGTGACTAGTAAGCGAACGTGTATTCATTAGAGTCATAGGATGATAAATGTGTCTTTAAGAAACAAACTTTTGGTAATACATAAAAACATTTCTAGTACGGCTCATGACACTCATGCGTTACAACCATGAGGACTAAATAAATAATAGTTTTATAACAAATTAATTAGTTCTAATCTTGGTTGTTTGGTTCAAAATACAAGGCTTCTTAGAAACATCCAGTAATTGTGATAACTCTGCTCGTTCTAACCAAACATTTTAATTGTTTTTTTTTTAATTCTTATCACACATCTACGTTGCACTATTAAAACATTTTGAAATATTATTTTTTATTTTCGGAACTCAAAATATGAAATTTTAATTTATATATATATATATATATATATATAATGTATATATATAATAAAAACACACATTCTGTAAACCCAAATATTCTTAAACAAACATTGTTTGTAACATTTGTCTCAGACGATCATGGTGTGGTGATTTTCCGACTCTATAGCACACTTGTAACATTGGCATGTTAGAAGTATTTTCATTCCTACGAACAATACGGTACCTGTAGTAAAAAGTGTAAAAACAAATTTGAATTCGTGAAATTAACTTAAGTTCGACTTTCGCCACTTTTTCGATTCTATAACCTTAAAATTTTAAAATCTATCAAACAAAATTAAACGAATTGTGTGCTTAAAAACAGATAAAAATCGGCCTTTGGATATCTTAAATAAAAAAATTATTATAAGAAAGTGAGGACGTTAATATAAAGCAAATTCTACGACGAATTTTTTGCTGTTTTCAAATTCCTTATCGCATCACTAGATCAATCAGTACGTTTGCGTTCGTATACCGCAATATTATACAAGTAATCTCTACACACACAATATAAATTATCTTTACTCTTTAAACCCACAGCGTAACGCGTACAAACCATGAATTTTCCTACACGCACGATCCCTTGATAAATAACCGGTTCCGATTCTTTCAAGACTTCCAAAACTGTGTAAGAATCAAAATTTAGTTCACATTGATACGCTAGAACACTCGAATACAAAATCGTACCCAGGCCCACAAGCCCGATGAGTGAGTGGAGGAGTCGGGGGTGATTTTCCCTGGGCCTGGGATTTTCATGAGGACCCGGTATATTTACTAAAAAAACAAAACATAAGTGGTTTTAAAGAATTTTACAATAAAATATACTGTATAATTTTATGTGTCTCGAAAAAAATTACCAAATTAAATAATCCAATTGAAATATATATATGAAGCAAATTTTAAATCTCATTTATCTTCATTCGATTTATAAAATGTTACAAATGTGAAAAAGTTAAAAAGACTCTTCCCAAATGATCACATCACTCTATGTTTATTCTGTAACCAACCAATTTCTGTTGCCACTGATGAGAGTTCATTCAGTGTTTTGGCAAGAATAAAAAAGCCGGACATACTTCGCATCTCAGACATTCTTTGCTCTTCAGGTCAGATACTCTTGATGGGTGTGTAGAATTTTATAGAAACAATAAATATTTCTTCAATAAGACGATTATGAACGAAGGAAGTTAATAATATAAAGAACAATAACAGTCATTTTCAATATACCCACTAAGGATTATCTAACACAAATACCGAAGAATATCCGTGGTGCGAAATATGTACGGCTTTCTGGTTTATACTTTACTTTTTTTTATCTAATAAATATAAAAAGGAAAAAAATTAATGAGAAATAAAGTGTTAAAAAAATGTCCAAAAGTTTTAAATATTTTTAGTACCAACTAGTGACAAATTCAGATTAAAAAAGTTGCTAGTCGAGACTTTTTGACAAGTATTCCAAAACGAAAAAATGTATACATGAAAAAAAATTTAAAAAAAATAAACATCATTGTAAAAACACTAGGTATTTCGCTCCACTTAAAATCTAAAACTCTAATTGATCTCGCTCAATACAAACAAGAGTTTCAGGGCTTGATACTCTATGCTTAGAATCAAAATTGACTAGGAAATGAAATTTCGAGGAGCGTATCAAAGCATTCACCCCAGTTAAAGCAAGAAAAATACATTTATAAATATTATATACCATCTACAAAATCTTTTACATTTTTACAAATAAATATAAATATAATTTTAAATAACGTTATGTTTTAAATTTTAATTGGAAATATCGAGTATGCATGTAAAATATTGGGAAAAAAGACTGGGTCCCTCGGATAACATGTCTAGGCCCTGATTTCCTCTCCACGGCCCTGGTTGAAATGATTCAAAATCCTAGAACTATTATGTATTAAATTATAATAAATAACTTCCAATTATTAAATTACATTTAAGGATGAGGGGGGGGTGAATATTTTAAATGTTTTACTCGTAAAGGTAAATCTCCCAATTTAAATCACAGCACAGAGATGTTTTAATTGTTCAAAAAAAAAAAAAAATACTATGTAAAATTATTGATTGAAACAAAAAACAAAGCATTTTTTAGATTTTTCTGTAGATACTCGTACACTGTATACTACGCGTACCTCGTCGTTTGCTAGTATTGACACAAGTTTCACTATCCTGACGGGTCCTGAAGGACACCAGGAGTCCGGAAAAGAAATAAAAACTGTAAACAACACACAATAACAATATGTCTGTGTACGATATTTTACGTATTCTATACGTGCGCACGACGCGCGTACGCGGCTTTATTTTTATTGTTTTTTCAAGACAAACCAATTATTTTTAAGACACTGCGTAGGACGCGGACACTCGGGACCCGTTTAATCGAAAATTCGATTTGCAATACCACAGTTTAATCTCCTTGAAACACCAACTGTATTTGAACGACCGAATCCGGCGGCATCATTTGTTTTTTCCCAGTATAGTTTCATTCGGTTTAATTACCGAGCCACAAAGAACGTAACAATTCACCGTTTATGTGTTCGGTTTTTTTCTATTTATATTTGCCCGTATAACTTAATAATTGAGCTCCTTATTTCAATGGCATGAATAATTTAATCGAATGTTTTTTTTATCAGTAATTAATAATCTGTTTACAGATTTATTGAGAAAAATTTTAGTTTTGAACTAATATTAAAAAACGAAAACTTCACTGTGAATTCTAAAAACGATAAATGTTTTTCCGTTCCACATAGGAACTAATATCTGGATCTATCAGGAAAAAATTATTTTGAAACATTAATTTAACCCGTAAAGTATGCAAATGTTCATAAACTAAAAACTCATTTCTTCTCAGGAAATGATATAAGTTCACCGGGATACCGGGATTTTCCCGATGGGCCTTTTCCTATTCAGACTAAAAAACAGGCCGTTGTTATAACCCGTTTTATAAAAATAAAAAGTCATAATTTGGTAAAACTATGTGCGCCGCAAAAATCAAACTTTCACGGACTGGACTACCTCCACTTACTTCCACTCGAAAAATTCGATATTTGTAATTCGTTTGATACCTTTAACGACTTAAACGAAGACATTTAAATTTTTCATTTTGATTTTTCTGGAGATTGATTGCGTGAAAAAAAAATTAAAGGTCGTTGTTCGTTTAGGTCAACTGATGAAGAAAAAAAAATGACGAACAAAAAAAATTCATAGCACAAGAGTGGTGATGGTAAAATATTTTTCATGGGCGAGTAAAATATGTCCGTAAAATATTTCCATTGTTTTAAATATACATTTATATTAAATAATAATTTTTACGTCGCGTGTCTAAGTGTTATCTACTGCTATGGCTTATATTATCTGATTTCGGTATAGTTGGTACCATAATAACCGCAAAAATCGGTATTCGGACACACTAGCCAATAGTTATTCGACCTAGCTAAAATAACGGTGTCAAATATAATCCTGTACATATAAATGTCAAATAGTATTTCGTTATATAATCATTATGGGTTTTTTTTTTTTTAATTTATAGAGGACATCACTGATCAGGTTTATGGTGCGGTTTCATTTTGATATGCTAATAAGCTACAAAAATATTGACACATTTAAGTTACAATATTCATATTTTATTGAATTTGGTGACCATGGTAATACAATGGTATTAAGACAACCTGTATCTATAATATATGTGAATTGAAGAGTTTATCTATCCAGACAAATCTTCGGCATGGCTGAATTCATTTTGACGTCGATTGCAAGAAGTGATTTAGAGCCTAGGCCAGCGTTTCCCAACCAATGGGTTCTCGACCCAAAATTGGGTCGCCAAATATTTTTAATGGGTCGCTGCTCATTAACAAAAAAAGGAATATATGTGTAATAAAAAGAAAATATCTAAATAAATAATAAAAATAAAATAAAAATGACTAAATATACAAAAATTAATAACAACAAATTTAAAATATTTGTGACGAAACGTTGTTATTTTTTAGTGTTGTACTGCAATCAATTTTGCTAGTTTTTTATTACTGTTACTATTACTATGAGCAATAACATTAATTTTATCATTATACTATTTAATATTTTGTCAATTTGTTTTTATTTATAGTTAATCCTGAATTATAAATATTTTAATTCAAAGATTATTTTTAATATTATTTGTAATTGACAACAATTCATCAGCATTTTGTAATGAATTTACTCGCCAAAATTAAATAATAAAATTGTTTATTAACAAATTATCATTAATGTTACTATATTAATGTGCTCCTAATTGAATTTTTTTTTTTTTTGTTAGTGGAGGAAATGGGTCGCCTAGTCATCAAAAAATAAATGTATGGGTTGTCACAGTAAAAAGGTTGGGAAACACTGGCCTAGGTTGTTTTCAAAATCGGTTATATATTTCTTGAGATAGGTAATGTATTTAAAAACAATGAAAAGAATCAGTAATCTTTTGTTGAATATGCTAACAACGATAACACATGCATCTAAACTCAACCACTAACCAGAACGAGAAATAAGAAGATGAGGGACGGAGATAAAAAAAAAAAAGGCGAGAGGAAAGGTAAAAGGAGGGAGGTATAATATGACAAATAATAAAAATGTGAAATCAATTAATTTACACAATGGCAAATCCGAATTAATCGACTAGAATTATAAATACTCAAGAAAAACGTCAAAAGTGTCTACATCATAAACAAACTTAACTAAATAAATATGCATCTAATAAATACTAAATATTGTACCCATCAAAAGTCAAAATTGTTCTATATATTTAAGTCAATTTTTGCATTTTTAAATATTTTTTATGTCCCAATGAATCACTAATAAACATTTTTTATGCACTTTTATTTTTTTATTTTTGTTTACTGTGTGTTCTAAAAGACAAAGAAGTGTTTTAAAAGATTTGAAATTTAGATTAGACACGCATGTATACTCGTAAATAATTATGTGTACTTTGTGCGCGTACCTAAACACGATTGTGGGCGGTTAAATCCAACCAAATATGTTGGCCTACGCTCTATAGATCAGATATTTTTTTCTTTTACTTGTTTGTAGATACTTAAAAATGTAATTTTACGAAATTCTTGGAAGTACCAAAAGTTTGAGTATTATCAAACTTTTTTGGGTTTTAGTTATTTTCAACTTATTTTCCATGTCATGTATAAATAATGGATATGGTATAATATAACGTGTATATTATATAACACGAAAAGTTTATAAGAACGGAGCACTCTCCTTATTTAGTTTATCTCACCAGCCTCTGAGTTATTTATTTCAATAAATTTGACTGCATGATAAATCTTCTTGACGAAAAACGATTCTGGACGAAGTTCTGTTTACTCGATCGATTATAAGACGTTATTTAAATGTTGAACGCACATATAAAATGAATGACTTATGTACAAATATGTAGTTAAGTTTTTAAACCTAGTTGAAAATATAGAAAATTCAAAAAATTACCCGTTATAGTACCATTTTTGAACAATTAACATGATTTTATCTTGGACTAAAACACACACATACACACATATATATATATATATAACCTTAGTACATTCATTTAACGCGCAAACGTGAACGACTAAAAAAATAGGATTTCTCGTAAACTCATTAAAAATTGTCATTCTCTTTCCGTGAACCGTGAAATAACAAAATTGTTCAAACAATACTACACCAGAATCAAATTTCATTTATATAGATACGAAAAAGTATGTTGACAATGCTTTAGAAACAACATAATAATATAATAAAATGAAAAGCTTTCGGCGTTAACTCAATAATAAATAAATAAATAATGACAATAATTAATACTTGTGTATTTTAAAAATAATTGAATTATTCAAAATAACTTTAATTAGCTTTTCAAATAAAACACAACTGTAACTCATATTCCTCTTTTTTAATATTCTCTAAAGACACTGTTATTCAAAACGTCTGTTGGCAGTGATGTATAACAATGAATTCTAGACTTTTAAATGCACTATAATATTATAATTAGTATGAAGCCATTGTTCGATTTTCATTAGAATCTCTCGCTTTGTTTCGTTTTGAACAATTTCAATGGTTTGGAAATGTCTCTATTCTACATTATTTCCAAGACGCTATTTTGTGGTGATACTACTCTACGCAAAAAGTCATAAGTAAAATCTAATTTCTGTGCATCACATTGTTTATCACAAATTGACAATGCATACTTTTCCATTCAATTCACACGGTTTTCAAAAACATAAAATGATATTCACTTACTCACACGCCGTTATTAGAAAATGTAGTATGTTATCGATAATATGTATAATTCAGGCAGTAAATATAGTGCCTAGGCATTTACCTAATTACATATACCTTAACCTAAACTAGGTATTTCATAAAATGCCAGTTGACTTTGGAGAAAGTATTAAAAGAATTAATTTTATGATAAATTGCATGGGCATTATATATATTATATATTATCTAGATATTTTATACAATGCCTAACCGAATTTATAAAATATATTATAACAATTTTTTGTGTTTTTTATTATTTATAATATTACACCTATTTTTTAAACTTATTTTATACTAATATAGCATAATATTATAATGTCTTTTAATTACTATGATATGATATACAAAATAATTATTATAATAGCTACTGTTTGATACAGCATGCTAAACTAAAATGGCAACTACTTTATTCATTCCTTTTTTTGGCAGATCAATATCTTTCACATTTACGCTTTGTTTTATACGTACATTTTGTAAATTCTTGCCTACTCCCTGTCAATTGTTGAGCAGTTATAGTTTAATTTGTTATACCTTCTTCTTGTACTTCATTTAACACTATTATTATTATTATTATTATTATTATTTTGACAAACAGTGAAATCTAAGTTTGCATAATATACTTTTCCTATACGTAGTTTCATTCCGGGTATTTTTAACTTGAGTGATAAAATATAATGTATTGCCCTGATTTGGTACTATATATGATGTCTAGGTAATGTGTATATTATGTGTAATGTAATTGTTTTAATACATTGCCTAAATTCATTTAAACATTGTATAGAATGTCTATGTAATATAGTTTGCTTGACAATTTCAGTCATTTTAAAAAAAAATCCTAAATTATACATTTTGCCGGTAACATAAACAATACAATTAATTATTGTTACTAACATAATATTATGAAGGTTAAGTTTTGACATACATTCTCTTCGGATTTTTCTCGTGGTCATTAAGACTTTTGTATTTTTACTATAGAACCTACCTAAAATACATTATTTTCATTAAATAAAAAATTTAATTCAATAAATCACAGTTCATTTTGAAGTATGGTTCCAGGAAAAATCACCTAAAAGGTTTTATCGTCACGGTTCATTGTGTTGAATGGTCGAGCTCCGCCAAGATTGCTCCACTTTTTCACATGTGTTTTGACGCTTTCATCACTTACGGATTATTGGACAAGGGATTTATGTGATATAGACATTTTCTTTTAGAATTATAAATTTTATATTATAAGAAGAAAGCGGGACATACTTCGCACTACAGATATTCTTCGCTCCTCAGATCAGACACACTTGGTGTATGTGTAGAATTTTAAAGAAATTTTTAATTCCTTCAATAAGACAGTTCTGAACGAAGGAAGTTAACAATATAAAGAACAATAATATTTGTCGAAAACACATCCACCAAGAATATCTGACCTGAAGAGCGAAGAATATCCGTGTAGCAAAATATGTCCGACTTTTTTGTCTATACTTTCACGCCATTTTTGTCGAATTTTGAATAGTATTTCCAAAAAAAAAAAATGAAGAATTGAGTAATCCAAAACATTACCTCTTTACGGTACCAACTAGAGGCAAATTAAGTTTCAAAAAGTTGCTAATTGAGACTTTTGCATAAGTATTTCTACATGAAAAAGTGCATAAAAAAAATATAAGAAAAAAAAATTAAAGAAATAATAATAAACATCACTGTAAAAATACTAGCTTCTTCACTTCGTTTAGATTCTAAAATTATTTAGTATTAATGCAATGTTCTGATTAAGTTTTAATCGATGCATACTTCTTCTTTTTTTTATGAAGAATAATTGTAAACAATTATTAGTCTTGTAAACAATTAAAAAAAAAAAAGCGAACTAAATTTAATTCCCCTTATTCACTTCAATCGTCTAATTTCATTTATACAGTTTTAGATTCTGAGCAGAGCGACGAAGCTTACACATTTATATACAATGATATTTATTTTTTCTTCCATTCTGTAAATACTTTTGCGTATAGAAATACTAGTTCAAAAGCTTCGATCAACCACTTTTTGAATTAAAATTCAGCTTTAGATGGTATTTTATACTTAGCATTTTTCAAAATTCACATTATTTCAAAAGGTTTACACTTAAGGCTCTGTTTGTTAGCGATACTTCATACCAGCCCTTCCCCACCCCTTCCCTTCCCCTTCTATCTGACCCTCTTCTGTACTCTCTTCCCCTACCCTACCCTACCCTACTTTACCATAGACACTATGGTAACCATAGTTACATGATAACAATGGTAATGTAGTAAAAATTGTTACGTGGTTATTGTAAAATAACTGAACCTCTGCTCAGAATCGTTTTATTAAAGAAATAATTTAATGTTTATTTAAAATTCAATACGCCCACCAAGAATATTTTACTTGGAAAACAAAGTATTTCCATGGTGCGAAATATATCCAACCTCTTTAATTTAATCAAATTTTTATATATTTTCATATTCGTCGAAATGCAATAATAAGGTTACTCGGACAAGTGGCTTCCCGCACTTCAAATAGTTTCATAAATACGTATAAAAAATAACAAAATTGATTAATTTAATTTCAGATAAACTATCGAAAAAACAAATCACAGAATTATTTGTGTACAAACAATGCAAACGTAACTCGTAAATTGTATTTGTTTATTAAATTAATACAAAACATAATAATACCTCTATAAATTTGATATTGACTAATTGAAAAAAAAAAAAAAAAAACACCTTACCTGATCTTTCTACCTGGAAGTCGTGAAGTAGCGGATTTTCAAAGGTTGTTAAAGGACATGTGACTTAATTTGACAGCGGTATCAACCGCAATTTTATTTATGTTGCCACTTGTGTGCGAATGTGCACAGCGTATAAACAAAATAAATATCCCCGTATGTATAAATACATATATAGACACTAAATTTGCTTAATTAACTCATTTGTAGGGTCGGAACATCGAGTGCTTTAGGGTACCTACTTCAAAAGCGGTCAATACGTTGTGTAATTAATTATGAGCATTTCATGTTTGTAAATGTACAAACTAGTTCCTACCTTTTAATTAAGAAAACGTATCAGTCAAGCACAAATGCCATTTACCATTTCACATTTGTATATTTAAATATATATGAAATTAATTAATTTCGTGTTTTCATTTATTTATTAATTTAACTACAACTAAAAAATTAATATATTATTATTTCAATAAAAAAATAATCGTTTATAAATTATAACTATGGGTAGACTTATAATAAGAATATGTAAATGTACGATGATCACATGAAAAGACTTTAGTTTTAATTTTTTCGTGTTTAACTAATAAGAAATATTAAAATAAATATTAAATTTATCTCTTGCATAAATTTAATATTTATCTCTAAAACTAAATTTTAAAATGTATAATAAAAATAATTAAATTATCTCAGACTTGTATTATTTTTAAGACCACAATTTTAACATTCCTGACTTCGTGAAATATTTGAAATAATTCTAATCCAATGTATATATTTTCCACCGAATAGCAATGGTACTTTATGGTACCAAAGAAAATATTTTTATAAACCACAAGAATACATAATATCATCGGCTACATTAAAGCTCAAATATTTTTTTAAGCTGTGATCTATCAGTACTCAGATTTTCCATCAAGCGTGCTTAGCTTAACTAAATGTCATGATTTAACTTTATATAATTAAAATATTCTTGAAGTCTTTTACTTCTTTTTTATAAAGCATTTATTAATTAGCAATAGCATGGATAATATTTATTTTGTAACATAACGATTTACAAGAACTTAAGTGAAAAGTAGAAAGTACTGAATTCTTGTTCTTTGTATACTGTTGGCTATATAAGTATACAATGAAAAATGTAATACTCGCAACTAAAGCCCTAATATTTTCATTTGAGCAAGTTAATAAGATATTCAGATCGGCCTAGATATTGAAAAATACATTGATGAGTATTTTTGAAATCAAAATTTTAATTCAATGAACTTAAAAGAAAATATCAACGCCAGCGTGGGCTTTACCATGCTGAAAAATATTCAAATCTTCAAAGAAAAATTCTCCACTGACAATCATAGACATTAGAGCCAAGTGGCTATGCCATTTAGCAGGGGTGGCCAAACTTTTATTTGTTAGAGATATACTATGAACAAATGTTTGTTTTTTTTTTTGAAGTTCGACTTCTATAAAAAATTTGAAAATGGTGATACGTTTTTTAGATTCTGAGCAAAGTGAAGAAGCTAGTTTTAGATTCTGAGTGTATGATGTTTGTTTTGTTATTTTTTCCCCGTTCTGTAATCACTTTGGCGTATAGAAATATTGATCCAAGAGCCTCGATCAGCCACTTTTTGGTTCAAGCATCTGCTCTAGATGGTACTTTATACTTAGCATTTCTCAAAATTCGTATTACTTCAAAGGGTTTACTGTTGACGCCATTATAGGACCTCCTGACCTCCTAGACATCGAGCCCTCCTATGACCTCGATCCCCCCGACCATGATCCAAACCTCCTACCCAAGATCCTGACATTTACTCCCCTCCACTATCTTTTTTTAATCCAAACTTTATAATAACTTAAAATTAATACTTCAGAGTCAGATGTTGGACATTTTTTTCTAACACTTTTTTCACATTAAATTTGTTTTTCCTTTTCTTTGTTTATTTGATAGAAAAAGTACCTATTTAAATAACCCTAATTTTAAATATTCCAAATGCCAGAGCCGTAAGTCGTGAGTAGGTAGTGTGTTTTGGGAGGCGTGCCAACAACCAAAGGAGGGATTTCGTCATAATGAAAGGACTTAAAAATGTAGAGGTGCTAATTAAAGTGTAGACAAGAATAAAAATAAATGTTTACAAAAGAAAAGAAAATACGCTGTGCTAGAAATGAGCTGGCACTCGAGAAAGGCGTGAAACGTATTGCATCTCTAATTGTAAATACAAACAAATATTCATTATATTATATTATTTTCTTAGTGTTTTTTTTTTTTTTTT
Organism: Stegophylla sp. TES_Ste_2020; assembly: GCA_025469315.1. Taxonomy (NCBI): domain Eukaryota; kingdom Metazoa; phylum Arthropoda; class Insecta; order Hemiptera; family Aphididae; genus Stegophylla; species Stegophylla sp. TES_Ste_2020. The sequence goes on from JAIPRM010001581.1 coordinate 29,919, forward strand.
TTTTTTAATTTTAAGGTAGTTCTGTTGAATGTGAAAAAGGCTTTAAGAAGATGCGAATTAATTTCATTGTCAGACAGCCTAATATACTGCGAGCTTAATAATTCGTACGCACAGTAAATTAGCCCGGAAAATTTTCACAAACATAACAAACTTCAAATAACACTCGGATCCAGTCAAAAGTACACAAAAAAAAAAAAAAAAAAGGAAATTATCGCAGTATTTTTTAATAATTCAACAGTTTTTGTAAAAATAATATTTTTCCTCCATCGTCGGGTAATGTACTTAAAAACACCTCCTGCCCTTGCATTATCACGGAGTTTTCTCTTATTAAAACCGTATTATTTTCCGGTCGACTTGTTGCTGACAGAGTTCAAAAGCTGGCAATACTTTTCCTCCGTTGGGTTATGTACTTAAAAATACTTCCTGTCCCTTTGCACTTGTGTGGAGTTTTCTCTGATTAAAACCTAGTTATTTTTTGTTGACTTGTTGCTGACGAAGTTCAAAAGCTCGAACACTATAAAGTACATTCGGCGAATTTTTAATTTTCACCATTGTGTCAGAAAACTTTATGTGTAAAGATATCAGAGCACAGTGTTAAAAAAAATATATGTGCAATAAAATAAGTTTGATTTTTTCATTTTATTTCTAAAAGCGATCTGTCATAAAGAAATCTGTAAAACACAACTAAATAGTTGTTTTAAAAAGTAATCAAATATGTAAATTAAATTCACAGAAGTTCAAACTTCAAAGGTTTACAAAACACCATTACGTAAAACGGCTGTAACCCATAAGCGTAAAATGTAACTCAAACGCGACCCAAGACCGCAAAAATTAACATCCTATAAGCGCAAATAAATTTTAATAAAATAAAAATCAAGTTTATTTTATTAAAATCATAGTTATAATTTATTGAGGTTTTACATTTATTATTATAAATTGTATTAGGTATCATTATTATTATTGTGACTACCTTGAAATTAAATACGAAATTTGAATCCCATTGTTTTTAAGTAATTCATCTTAAAGATTTGTTTTGAAAATGTGTTAAATTATTATTTTTTGAGCTTTTAAAGTTATTTTTACAAAACGTATTAATATAATATGTAAATTTCAGAATCATTTCTTTCGTATTCAGTCTTGAGTCAAAATTTTCCAATTTGTCTGAACTAAGTTTGTCCCAGGTGAAACCCGCCACATTTCATTTTTGCATTTGGAAAAATACGCCATAGTCCATTATGAGCAAAATCTAAAATTATCATTTGAGGTTATAATTTGCTATTAAAAAATATTTATTTAAATGCTAATAAATGGTTATCATAATTTTTTACGATTTAAACACTAAAATCATTTTTGAAATAGAAAAGAACAGTATATTTGAGTACTAAACTACTAAATATAATAAGTTTCAAAATATTAAATTTGCGCTTTTATCCCACTATCAAAGTACAAAAGTCTAGAGAACTTTAAAAACTTTGTCTCGACTCATTGGCAAGCAGAAGAGTTAACTCAGAGTCTTTTTTCGAACGCTAGTTGATAATCGTGTTGATGCTCGATCTCTTCTTTCGTTCGTCAATTTTAAAGTCCCTTTTCGTACCACCAAATATCGTACACCTCACGTAGTTTCTGCACACACTACTATTTATGGTAGAAATAAACACATGGACCATGCACTCAGCTAATGAGAGCACTACTTATTAAAAATAATGAAATTATAGGTTTACTTGCTTACCAATTACTATAATATACTAAACCATTGTATTTTTATTTTTATTTTCTATTATTATCATTATTATTTTATATACTTATGCATTGCATTTGTATTTATTATTGAAATTAAAAAATATGTATTTAATTGTTGTAAAAAATTCAAAGTGTGTATATATATTAATAAATACGTTTTTACCATAGTTCTGCTTAGGTAATTGGCATACAGTATACTATAAATAAAATGAATTCTATATCATTCTCTTTCCACAAGAACAAAAACAAAAAAAAGTTATAATAATATAGAAGTTATTCAATACTACCCTACCCAAAAATGTGAAGTTCTATTTTTCAAAAAAAAATTTTTTTTTATAAATAATCACAAAACTTGAGTATTTAAAAAAATATAAAAATCAGGTTATGTATGTGATATTTTACAAAAAAAAAAGATGTTCACCAAGTGGAAGCCAATTAGAACTGTAAAGTGTATAGTCACACCATATCTATAACCAAGTATTTTGGCCATGTTTGGCTATGTTAGCCGAAACGAACCTATATTATTAATGCTATCCAAAGAGATGTATTATAAATAAACACGTAGTCACCTGCACTCATATTCGGTAAAAATGTGTATTTACAAAATTATTACAATTCGAGTAATTTAAAAACAACAAATTTGCGTACACAACGCATAACATTGCGAAAATAATAACATTGAAAAATATTATAACACAAAAATAATATTATGTTTCGTGCGACGATCATGCATGTCGTGGACAATTTAAATAATTAATTCGACGGAACAAATGTACTTTACCAGCCCTCTTTACGATTTTCAATTATTATTATTTATTTTTTTTTTTTTTTTACACATGATTTTTGGCCTTTTTCATTTAAATGTTTAAACATTTTTTCGAAAATTATTATAAAAGAAGTTATGATGATTTTAAGTTAGTAAATTTTGAGCAATACGCAATTATTATTGGCTCGTTCGAATTTAGTGCCAAAAGTATTTATCATAACAATCAATAATGTTAATACCATTAGAAGAGCTGAATCAAACAAATAAAAATGTTAACCCACTAAACTTTGATTCAAATTTCACCAATGAGCGGATTGACAATATATTACTAACCGTGATTAAAGGCACGATTCGCCCGCTCAACTAACGCTCCGCAAATCAAAAATACCCTTGACTTGGTGTGCAATGTGGGGACATTTCGGTTCGACATCTAATCGTGAATTTCATTCTTTTAATATCATGTAAGTACCATTATAATGCGAGCATGTTGTTGAACATGAATTTTATGGCGTAAAAAAATAATACGACTACGTGAAGGTGGCGGGATAAACGTTTTTCTGCAATTATAAACACAATATAATTTGAAAAAGTTTCGAAAAATACATGTCCTCGACTCGGATTCGAACTCAGTACGACCCTGCTCTTTCAGTTGCATCTTATACGTATAAAATAGCTAATTTCAAACAGTTATAACTTCGAAACTAAGGTTTTAGCATCAAAAAAATGCATTGGAAACCGAAAAAAAAATGATTTTGCGAGGGGGCAAATAAAGTACATTTTAGCCTATTCGACTTCTACCACCCTGCTAAGCAGTGTGTGCTGAGAAATTGCTTATGAGAGGGGATGTAATCTGGAAGGGGTGTGAAACATAAATCCAGGACGGTAATTACAAACCTAGTCATAGGCACAATTAGCTGGAATTATCCCGCCACGACCATTCAAAACCCTCTAGAATTTGGAAAAGTTAGATAAGATAAATACTCATTGGAAAAGAGAGACAAAATCAATCAAATAAACATATTTGTCCCCCCTTACATATTTTATCCTGATTACGCCAATATGCCCAACAAACTTTGATTAGAACAAAAATATTATTTTCTTGCTTCACTCGAAATATATCTTTTTAAACTTTTTCGTATCATTATCCTATGAATACTTTTTTCAATTAAAAAAATTAATATATTTTGATTGACTACAAGTCACTATTTTATTCATTTTATGGTATTTAATATAATATGGTTTATATCACAAAAAAAATTTACAGCTTTTTTTTTTCTACACACAATTAGGCGTTTAATAGATAATTGTATTTTATTAATTTTTATTACGTATTCAATTTCGTATAAATACTTATACTACTTATAACTGCGCACGCCACTGCTGCTAAGTGTAGTGACTTTGTGAGTAGCCGTGACTTTTTACGTTTCTTGCCATTCGATCGTATTCCGACTTTCGATTGAATAATAAAAAAATAAAAAGAGACATCTCCAGTGACAATCGAAATTTCCGATACAAATATTTTACATTAATTTAACATATAACTTATATTTCGTAGGATACAAACGGTAATCCGAGTTCAAACAACTAAATAGGTCAATTATTCGAAGTCGAGTTCAAGCTCACATAAATCAGGATTAATATAAATTATATAGTTTACAACCCACACAGCTAAATTCTCGAAATCACTCCCCAGACATGATAGAATCTCTCTGCAATGGAACTCATTAAATATATTTATATTTTTTTAATTTATTTACGAATATTGACATTACAATTACAACGTGACAGTACTGAATACTTATGTCTACATCCACAATATTTCAATAAAAATATTATTTCATAAAAATATAATTCAATATTTCATAAAAATGGATATAGATACTTTTTTCAAAATCCGATTATATTATCTGAGATCACTAGTCAGTTTAAATGTGAGTAAATTATATTTTCGTTCATAAAAATATAGAAGAAAAAGCCGAAGATACTTCTAGGCACCATGGGTATTCATCGTTCCTCGGGTGGGAATTAGTGTTGTGTTAAATTTTAAAGAAACGATAAATCATTTTTTCAATAAAACGATTGTGAGTAGAGTTTCAATTTATTTAAGAAAATTTTACTTAAAATATTATAGTTTATTATTATGACAAAAAATAAATAAATTTTTTTCTCAACCAGTTTTTTATCCCAGTTAACTGAGAAAGAAATTTTTTTCATGAGAAAAAAAATTACAAAAAAATTTCACATACCTATTATAAATTTTCTTTCGCCGAAGTATTTTTCATAAAATTGAATACTCGTATTTAAATTTTCATAAAGTTTAATTTAAAAAAAAAATAATAATCATGGCGTTTTTGTCAAATTTTGGGTATTTATTCCCTTATTTTGGTAAAACTTATTTCAAAAATTGCTAATCGAAATTTATGGACAATATTTTTGCCAAAAAAGTGTACACAGAAAATAATAAACATCATTGTAAAAACACCAGCCTTCTTTATCCATTCAAAATCCAAAATATAATAGATATTTACTCTATTTCATTTATTAATAGTTACTTTAATTTCATGTACCTATCTTAATAGTATTGTAAAATATATATTATATAACTAGCTGACCTGAAAAAATTTATTTTACCTATAAAGAAATTTTGTTTCAAATGTTGATCATTTCGCAATATCCAGAAAATCCATAATTTCACGAGAAAATATATTTGTATTAGACTTTAAAATCTTCAACACTAATATCATTATTGATCTATTGGTCTATCACTCTAGTCAGCCTGTAATCATCACTACAAACGAATCGTCGTCATTACTATACGCGAGTCGCCACGGAGCGCGTGTATTTAGAATGAAATATTTTTTGGGAAAATCGTGTTCAAACTCAATCAAAACGCTGTGCAGTACAGTGTATTTCAGCATTTTGAAAGCTGCCACTCCTCTGAAAGACTAATACACCAGCAATGACGATAATCCGATGTCTACTATGGTGGAAAACTTGTAAAATACTCGATATACTTTATTCGTGAAAATAATTTGTTCACATGTTATTAACGCAAAGACAAATACAGTTAGTTAATTCCATTATAATATCTCTGAAAGCAAGAAAATCTTAAGAAAGCTTGTAAAATAAAATAATTAAATAAATTAAATAAAATAAAATTGTAAAATAATATTTTGATTCATTTTTCGAAATTCATCACGATAAAATAAATCAGTTTCTAACTAAAGTTAAAGTTTAAACCGAAGAGAAATATTAACATCGTTTTCTTCATTATCAAATTGATTTTCGAATAAGCGGAGGAAAAGTCTTTCTTATAATTTAACATCTAAAATCGTATTGCAATTTTTTTAACGATTTGTTAAGTATAATAATCGAGTTTTATTTTTAAATTTTTGGCAGTTTTAAAAATATCGTAAGTCACTACAATCAATATACGTAAATAACAAATAATTTTAATTTTGCATTACATGTTATAATTTAGCTACACATAGCAAATATTTTAAGTATCTATGACTATGTTTAACTAAATATTTTTGTCCATGATATCACTGATCGTTGTCAATAATTGGTATCGTATTTTTATCAATCGCAAATAAAGATTTCCTAAATAATTAATGCTTTAATTTCCTATTATTTATAAATTGTGTAAGTATTACATTTAGAACAAAATTCAGTCCGTAGGAAAAGGCAACTACCCGTCCCCTACTCATGTGCACGCTTATGGAGTATTTAACATTTATTTTTTAGTTTAACTGATACAAAAATTGCTAGATAATTTAACGAACACTTTATCCTCTAATTATAATTACCTATGGCTAATAAACTAAAAAGTATCAATTAACTATCAAATAAGTTAAACCGACAATTATTGTTCCTTAACTCGCAGTTAAATGTGAGTAAACACCGGGTCTATGCCCACAGTCACAAATAAAAAAAAAGCCGGACATACTTCGCACGACGGGTGGGATTCTTTGACGGGTGTATTGAATTTTAAAGAAACGATAAATCATTTCTTCAATAAAACGATTCTGAACGAGGAAAGTTAATAATATAAAGAAGGAAGTAAATAATATAAATATAAAATAGTAGGTTAGATACTGTAATTTAATAGTGTAAACATATACATATAATAGTGTATACATACACAAGCGGTCCGTGTAATATGTGACAACAGATAAGGCGTTGTGGTTTTAGATTCTAAATGAAGTGAAGAAGCTAGTGTTTTTACAATGATGTTTATTATTTTTTTTTTTTTATTTTATTTTTTTTTTTATTTTT
>JAIPRM010001582.1:0-36698 GCA_025469315.1 Stegophylla sp. TES_Ste_2020
TATAAATACAATTTTCTTCAAACAATTTTACTGTGTTACTACTTTTTTTTTAATGGGGAGTCGCAGTCTCAAAGACTCCCCTGACGAGCCGCCACTGCCATAGACATATAATATCTATTATAATATGTCCATGTTATTATCTATCTCAGTGATGATAATAAAAAAAAAAAAAGACGTGATAATAATTTATTATCAGGTTAATAGTGTAACCAATAACCACAAACTAAATAATTTGGGTATTCGGTTATATGTACCAAGCACGAACCAAGTTATAGGTATCAAGTATGTAATATGTATATAATATATAATTTATACAGAATACAGATAAGCTGCTGCTGTAATGACTGCTGTATTTGCAAATCAATTTTTTTAATATTTTTATAGAATTTTAAATTTGTACTTATTGGTATACTTGTCTATGCTTATAATATTATCCTATATTGGTGCTACCGTGTAGGAGATGCCTATTCGTTCAATTGTTAATATGGACGAGTATAATTATTATTGTATATAATAATACTAATATAAAGTGTAATCTTGTGTAAGTGTATATATTATTTATTTTTACCATGTTTTTTGTTACAAACATAAACTAAAACTGTGAAATGCACAATAACTTTATACAATATTACAATGTCGTGTTGGTGTAGTCTGTATAATTGTTAAGTTATCATACTTCCGTTCTTTTCAGCATTATTCCAATAAACTTTTTCTTTTGACATGTTAATTTTAAATTATATAATGAAGCCGGCAGTCTTAAATTTCACAGTGGATATTGATTAATGAGTTTTATTTTATTTTTAGTGTTTCATTATAATCGTTAAGTAACAATAACTATATTAATATAAAAATTTCGTAATTGTTGAATCAGTTATATTTTATCATTGTATGTGTCGGCTGTTTTATATTTGAAGGTAAGATTTTAATCTTTATGTTGTTAAATTAAGAATAAGTAAGCACATATATATTTGTTTATATTTTTTATATAAAAAATTAACATTTTTACTTGGTGTACTATAATTAAATTTGATACCATTAGATACTTACAAAGACACAAGACATAGGTAGATATATACAAAAAGAGAGGCCATTTAGTAATAGAACCCTTGATATAATTATTTATAGTATTTTCTAAACTATATGGAATAAGTCTCAGTGTTATTTGTATACTTATATATGGCTTCTGAATGGATAACCAGCAGTTGTAGAGAAAAGATCTGATGTTACAGGATATTGAAATTAGTTGTAGATATTTATGTTTACAATAGGTAGGTAGGTGTATCATATTTAAATAATTTTACTATAAGTACTCAGTTATTACAGTCATTTTCTTTTATTCTGAAATGAGTATAAAGATTACCGATCGAACGCTTAAGATATTTCCTCTGATTATGTTCCTTTCTATTAGACATTTCTGTTATCTGTAACTTGTGGTATACTTTAAGTAGGTATGTTCAAAATAATAATTTCATTAATAATAGCTCCAAAAATAGTTAACATGTTTCAATGAGGTAAACTGAAAACTAATACAGTATTTACTTATTGAAAATAATATGAATAAAATAATTATTTGTATCAATACATCCTAACGTAAAGTAGTCATTTTATATTAAGATTTTCTATTTTATTTTCAGACTATAAATTATGATATGCGCTTATTTCATGAATTATTTATTCTAAAATCACGTTTTATTTTGAAAAAAAAATTTATAGAAAATGGATAGAGGTGGAAGAGGGATAAGAAGAACCAGAGGTGGACGGCCTTTCATTCGTGGTTTTTATCGAGGTAGAAGAGGATTCAGACGTCCAGGAAGCAGATCTAGAGGTTCAAGTTCTAGAGACAAGTATGAATCTTCTTACAATGATCGAAGTGATCAAAGTGATCGAAGTGATTCTCAAGAAAATAGGTCATGGGATTCTCCAACAGGTACTGACATAAAAGAAAAACGTGATGGAAATGATAGTTCACCCATCAGCAGAAATAAATGGGATAAAGATGAAGAAAATAGTGAAAAGAATTATACACGATACTCTGATAAAAGAGGCTATCATAATGATTCAAAGTATTATAGACGTCCAACTGGATATAGAGGTCAAAGACGACCATACCAAAACAACTATTGGGATAGAAGTGATCGCGGAAGACATTATTCACCTCAAAGTCAGTATCGTACAAGACCCTATCGTTCTCCTTCAAGACCTAGGAGATATTCACGTTCTCCTGAAAGGCGTCGATCACCTAGTAGGTATCGTTCTCGTTCTCGTTCTCGTTCTCGTTCACGTTCACGTTCACTTAACAGATCCAAACAATATTCTCCTCCTAAACAGAGATCACCTAAGAGAAGATCTCCGTCAAGACGTAGGTCTCCTAATGAACGTAGTCTGTCTAGAGAAAGAAATCAAACCATTAAAGGTAATTCTGATGATGGAAATAATTCTGATGATTTTGTTGATAAGCTAAAGGCCTCAAAAAGTTCTAAAACCCCTGGAAGAGTTGAGTATACTCAAAAAAGTGATGATGATGATTATTGGATTGAGGCTGATAATAATGAAATGAAAAAATCTAATCGAACAGACCATTCTTCTAAAGGTTCTAAAACTCCTGGTCGATCAGAAATGTCTAATAAAGATAAAGATGAATATTGGGTAAAATCACAAACTTCTAACTCTTCCACGAAAAATTTATATTCTAGTAGTTGGGACGATTCTCCTGTTCGAGAAAAATCTGTTCCTAAAGCACTAAAAACCCCTGGTAGAAAAGATTACTCAACAAAAGATGATGATGATTACTGGATAAGTTCCCCACCTAATGAATCAAAAAAAGATCGTTCATCTTCAAACAAAACAAATAAAAGTTCCTCAGCCATGTATGTACAAGAGTTGACTTCTACTGATTCAGAACCAGAAAAAATTAACAAGAGGCCTAGATCTATTTCATTAACTAATTCTGACAAAAGTGATACTCCACCTATAATTACAGAACAGTCTAATAAATTAGGAACTCACTTTCCTCAAACTCCTTCTAGAGGGTCAAGTTCTATTTTGAAAGAACCACCCTCTTCTAGAGGGTCAAATTCTATTTTGAAAGAATCTCCTTCTTCTAGAGGGCCAAGTTCTATTTTAAAAGAACCTCCGCCTTCTAGAGGGTCAAGTTCTATTTTAAAAGAACCTTCTTCTAGAGGGTCTAGTTCTATTTTAAAAGAACCTCCTCCCCCTTCAATACCAGCCTCATCAAGCAATTTGCCAGTTTATAATTCACAATGGTCAGTTGTACAAAATGCACCCAATGCATATTCTTCAACAACAAATTATGTCCAACCACAAGGTCCACCATTCACAGCTTATCAACAGGGACAACAAGTTCCAGTAAGTGTTAAAAAATAGGTAATATAAATTCATAAAATATGTCTTTGAGGAATTATATTTTTCTCTGAGAATATCACAAAAAAAAACAATTAGGTTACAATTAGGTACTAATACAGTCAAAATTATATTTGAGCATGTAGCTATTTACGTATGAATATATATTGTTGACATTTATTTTTTAAAATATAGGTTCAAAATGCTCAATGGTATCAACCAAGTTACCAGCAATTTGGAGCACCATTCCAACAATTTCAACAATATGATCAAAAACCTGTTGCTTATAACTCAGTACTTTCAAATCTTGAACCAGTTGAAGTAAGTATTAACCGTGATTATCTGCCTTGATCTACATGGGTAACTCTAAAATATTTTTATATAACTTTTATAATATACTTAATTTAATTACATTTACAGGGTTATCAATCTGATAAATCGGGGCTATATAACATAGATTTGAAGCAAGTTGTAGATATCACCAAACCTCCTCCAAACATTACACCAATTACCCCAGGTATATGTTCATTTGAAATGGAATTTATTCATAAATATTCAATTTTATATGGTTATATGCAAATTAAATTACTAAATGAGTTTCAATTGATATCAATTTTTACTTGTTCTTTAATTATATCCTTAATAAATGTTTCTATATATATATTTTTTATTTTTACACTATTAAACATTTATGTGATTTTTCTCTTTCTTAGTAATTGTCTTTAATTTATAATAACTATAACTTTATTCCAGCAATTTCTACTACTGAATTATAGATTTAAATATTAAGTAATAATAGAAATTATTTACAAAAAATAAATAAAATTATCAATTTTATTTTCTATATTATAATGTATTTTACTTGTTATTTCAATTTTAGTATCTGATACACAAACTAAAAGTTCTCAGGATAGAGATTTTGAATCTCAACGCGAAACTTATACTGCAAAGCTTATAAGCTTAAAAAAAGAACTCGGAGCATTACAAATACAATATGACACATTTAAATTAGATAATGCTGATGGTCGTCATAATAATGAATTGAAACAAAATAGAAAAGCACAGGTATTAGTTTGTTTAAAGTCTTATCTTGTTAATAAGGAAACACTTTAAGAGCACATAACTGCATTTGTTGTCTGTTTATTCAACAACAATATTACAAAATTATGTTACACAGAATACCAATATAAATATGGTACTTAAATTGATTTTAGAGCTTAAACACTTATTATTGAAATTAAAGAGGTGAATATTTTCATGGTGATAACTTATTAATTTTATAAAACATTGTTTGGCAATAGCTGTAACTTCTCTGTCAAGTAGTATTTTACAAAAAAAGTATGATATTCTTTCAAAAATATTCTTCACTTTAATTTTTTAATAGTTATTTAAATTCTCATTTTAATCTAAACAGCCGAATTGATGTTCTGTGCACCTAAATTTTATTATATTGTTTATTAGATAGACAGAGGCAACAAATGGAAGCACAGCGTTTTCTTAAAATACAAATTAATTTGTGGTTTAATAAATAAATTGTATTTATTTTATTTTTATAGGATGATATAAATGGTAAAATCAAAGGCGTTAATAATATTCTAGTCGTGTTAAATTCAATGATTCCAAAAGATACTTTAAAAGATAGCAAACCAGTTGATCCAAACAAATTAGTAATTACAAATAATATTGTACATTATTTGACTTTTTATTTTATTTATTAATTTTAGACAACAGAATCTGGGTATGATAAACCTCCTATTGAAACGTCACAAGAAATTAAAACTGTCCATAAACACAGGCGTCATAGTACTTCTTCTTCATCTTCAACAGAAATAAAAAGAAAACGTAATAAATCTAATAAATTAAAAAAATCTTCAAAAGTCCAATCGTCTGATGATGAAGATACTAAATCTAAAAAATCATACAAATCTAAGGAGTTGATTGATTCAAATAAAAAAAAAAACCGTATTGAGAAATTACCTCAATTTAATTATGTTTACTGTGATTCTTGCATTCATTGGTGTCAACCTTGTAATATTTTTCCAAAAACAGCAAAAGAATATTTAACACATTTACATAGTGGATCACATAAAACAACTCTTGAAGTTAGTAGTAACACATTTTTTATTTATTGTGTTTTACTTAAAATAATAGATCTCTATGATAACATTAATTTTATTATTTATAGGAATTAAATGTTGTTGAATTACCTTGGCATAATACACAAACAGAACTTAATCAACCTGAAAAAAATCCAGACCTGCCTACTAAAAGAGTACCTATAAAAGGTAAGTATTTGGGTAAAATTCTAGAAAAAGTATATTAATAAAATATTAAATTATTTTGTACATCTTCATTCATTAATACACTAAAAATGAAGGAAAAACACAAGATACATGTATTAATAATCTTAAAAAATAAATATAGGTACTTTCAAACATTTTGAATTTTTTCACTGATTGATAATGATTAGGGTTAGATTGTTTATGACTTTTTCATAATTTTTCTTTTGATTGTGTACATAGCAGACCAAATTACAAATTCATTTGGTATGACATAGAAGCAGTTGGCACATTTAACGATTTTTATGAATAAATGCATATTTTGTATAAAATTTTAAATAAAAAAATTGACAAGTATATTTAAATTCAGAAAACATTTTAGGAATAATAGGAAATACTGGAAGTTTTGTGCCCCTGTAACCGAAATTGACGGGTTAGGAAAAAACTAAGCTTGTCTTAAATCAATTATTTTCTAAATACATTCTGAAGACAAAATTTCTTCAAAAAGCACTCAAACAGCTGTTCGAAAAATCAAATTCAGAAACCATCTTAACTGAAATTTCAGCTTTTAACCAACGAAAATAATAAGTATGTTCTAAGCAATAATTAGAATATTAAAATAATATAGATATTTGGTGAAGTTGTAAATGAAATTATCATTGTCTTGATGTAAAATAAACATCAAAAGACAGCTTACTAGCTGATCTAACTACTACAGATGAAGTGCATAATTTAAATACTTTTCCTGATGTTGAACTAAGCTTTTCTGTTTACAAAAATTTTTACTAATTGACAACTGGTGAACATTTCTATTTGCAAAACTTCAGCCAATTCAGAGAATGTATAAAAAATCACTAAAAATTAAATTATAATTAATCCAATTTCCATTTAAATTATTTTGTTAAATACCAAAAATACATATAGTCTATAAGTGTATGTTAATTTGCAGTTTAATATATAATTACTCATTAAAATTTTAAAATGTATTTTTTGCATATTTTAATTTTTCGAGTAAAAAATATGTATTAATTTAGTGTACATTTTTCATTATAATTCATTTTAATATTTTTAATTTTTTAATGACCTATTTTGATGATTATTAGATATATTTGCATGCATTATTTTAATGTTTTTAAGGTCATAAACATCCCAACCCTGATAATAATTATTAAATATGAATAAATATGTTAAAAGTGTGTGAATGAAAATATTCTACAAATAACAATAAATTTAGTTGTTTCCAAATAATAATAAATGTATTTACACTGCGGCCTATGACAGATCAGTACCGTCACGCGCATGTAGAATGACCGGCAGCGATGGTAGGAACCCGAATTGCCCCACTATATGCCGCATTAGTGGCGCACTGCGATGTATATACAGAGTGCGTGTATATACAGATATTGTTAATATTTATTTTATTTTTAATATTTTATAAAAAATTTTTAATACGTACATGTCAAAGGTATAAAAAACAATTTTTTTTAATTATGTAATTGTATAGGCAATTTTAATACATAGAAACACGTCACTAACTTACAGTAAAAACTATTTGAAAATAAAAAAAAAAATGTATTTACAAAATGTTAAAAACTATTTGAAAATTAAAAAAAAAACAGTCACTACAGGCTACAGCATTAAGACAACAGCTGCATACAGTTTTTTTTCAACCCACGGTATATATTGTTAAGCGTTGTCGACCGTTACTGAAACGCTGTCGTCCATCACCGAAAAACAGCTAGTGAGCTAGTGGGACGATGATTGGGGGATGCGCGGATCAGACGAGTTTTGATCGAAAAGCGGTACTGATCTCTCATGGGCCGTAGTGTAGTTATCATTAGAAGTCAAAATAATATTCTTAAGCATAATTTTTTTTTTTTTTAGTCTATGCAGTTATATGAGGATTTGAAATCTTTACGAATTGTAATTGTTTAACTCAATGGATTTTTTTTTTTTCTATTAATGTTTCAAGACAAAATAATATTTTGTACAATGTAGACCACCGTTTCTCATCCATGGGGTCGCGATTACTTTGACTAGGGATCGTGTAGCTCAATAATAATAAAAAGCTGATTTACAAAATGAACCTTTTTATTTAAAAGTTTTTATTAAACAAAAAAATACTTAAAATAATAAGAATAAACAGTACTCCACCGCTAATGGGAATTCCCAACAAACCGAGACATAATATTTATCTACCTATGACAAGTTTAAATTGCTACACATGGTATTTATAAATTGATACTCAAAATGGTATGTCTATGCCTTATTTCGTTTGGATTATGATAGGATATTTTTATTGTTCAAATTTGTACCTAATATAGATGGGGGGGGTCGCAAAGTGGTTGACCATATTTTATACCTATTTTGGGGGTTACGACATTTAAAAAGTTGAGAAACGATGATGTAGACAGTTAAAACAGTGTTTTACAGACTGTAGGCCACGACCTGGCGATAGGTCTCGAGTCAATTTTTGGTGGATTTTGAAAAAAATTTTTTGATAACATAAATTTTAAGAAATTAATTTTTTTAATGAAATGACACAGTTGAAAAATTTATATTTATTTTCTAAAATTGTATTTATTATAAATCAATAAATCCCTAGCTGCATTATTTTAGAAGTTATGTCAAAAAGTAATTTTCAATTTTACGAAAATTGTGGTGATTGCATATTTTGCCATTTTTTGTCAATTTTTGGAAAGTTTTTCCCCATTTTCGGAAAAAGTATTGAGAAATTGGAAAAAAGACCTCTTTTAAGTACCATCTAGGTATGATTTTGGTTATAGATATACTGATCGTAACTTTTGGACAAGTATTTCTATACAAAAAAGTGTTTCCAGAAAGAGAAAAAAAAAATAAAATAAAAAAAATAAACATTGCAAACACTTAAGCTTCTTCACTTTGTTTAGAATCTAAAATTGACATTTTTCTGACACTTATTTTTCTCATTAAATTTGTTTTTCTATTCTTTATTTATTTGATAAAAAAAAGTATAGTAAAGTATAGACAAGAAAGCCAGACATACTTCGCTCTTCGGTTCAGATACTCTTGGTGGTTGTGTTTCAAATGATGACTATTATTGTTCTTTATATTATTTATTTCTTTCATTCAAAATCGTATTATTAAAGAAATGATTTATTGTTTCTTTAAAATTCTATACACTTATCAAGTGTATCTGACCCATGATGCGAAGTATATCCAACAGTACTTTACTACACTTTAATTTACTTTTTTCTTTATAGAATGATAACTAGCTTGTGTTCTTAGAAGTACTGAGTACTTTTAGATTTGAAAGAATACAAATTAAAAGGAAAAGAAAGACATAAATTCTTTTAAAACAAATTATATAATTGCTACAATTTATTTTTTTAACATATTAAACAATTAATACATTTTTGTATATTCAGAATATAAGGGACAAATATCATGTCATAGAGATTACATTTTTAAACTAGGTAATGATGGTTTGATTAATTTAAAATGTTTTTATACTATTTTATAGGCTTGGAATTTTTCATTGGAACTAGTGCTTGGTATTGCAAGCTATGTGATACTTGGATTGGGGATCTTCATTGTGCTTCAGCGCATTTTAAATCTAAACGCCATAATGATTTATATGCGGTAAATATTTTTTAGAAACTCTAGTTAAATTAAAATTGTTTGAATTTCATATTAACTCAGTTCTTGGGATTTTAAATATTTAGTAAATATTGTTAGGTTTTACTTACATGTTAATTGCTTCATTTATTGAAGTCTGTAATAATTACAATTATTAATTAGTAATAATTTATTTTTATACTTTAGAAAATTAAGTTTTATAAATATATTATTTTATCATTAGGAACTTATTGCAAAGGAGCCGAATTGGGAAATCGAGTGGCTTACAAAAAGAACTCGTGCTTTTGAAAAGTCTCTATCACAAACTAGTTCAGTAAAATGTGATGTAATTAAACAAGACAACAAATCTAAGGAAAATATTACTGATCCTAAAATTGAAAAATCTTTTTTTGAGAAAGAGCCTAGAAAAGAAAGAGAAAAAGAAAAATTGCGTGATCGCGAAAGAGATCGGGATCGAGAAAGAGATCGAGATAAATATAAAAAGGAATTAAATAGAAAGACAACGGAATTAAAACGGTTAAGTCCTGAAAAAGAGACTATTGAAACAAGTAATGTTTCTTTATTAGATTGGATGAAACCAGTTGATTTAAATGTAGAAAAAAGTTTGATAACTTTAAAAGAATCTGTGCAAAAATCTAAAGATAGATTGCATAAAAATAAAGTTGATGAAATTGATGAATCCAAATCTAATTCATCTGATGTTCATGTGATAAAAAAACAAAGACAGGAAGAACCAAAATCACAAACTGTATATGAAAAAAAAGATGAAAGCTTTAATTTATCTCATCGAAACAAAATAAAATTACCATTTATTGGAAGAATGCCATTTGCAAAACCTGTTATGAAAAAACAAAATTCTTTTACTAAGGATATTCCCAATTATACTGTAGAAAGTAAAGCTGATGATCCTAAAGAGAATATTATGGATTCCCTGGCGATTCAAAAAATGATAATAGAAAAAATGATTACTGCAGCAAATGAGAAAAAGGTAAAGTAACAAAATAATTAGTCTGTTATAATCTAGGTAATTATAATTTTTATAACCTAAAAATTGAAATAAAGTAAAACCTCAATTTC
This sequence comes from Stegophylla sp. TES_Ste_2020, assembly GCA_025469315.1. Classification (NCBI taxonomy): domain Eukaryota; kingdom Metazoa; phylum Arthropoda; class Insecta; order Hemiptera; family Aphididae; genus Stegophylla; species Stegophylla sp. TES_Ste_2020. Next base: position 10,335 of record JAIPRM010001582.1, read on the forward strand.
TATCAACTTTTGTTATATTTTAATGGTATCCAGTATTATTAAATAGAATATTTTTATGAAAATCTGTGAAAAAAACCCAAAACTCAGATAAATAAGCTAAAGTAAATAATTTTTTATAAATAGTTTTATCTTATCATCATATAAATATCATATAATACACTAATTATAATTTTACAATTTCTATATAATAATTATAAAATTTAAGAACAAACTTTTTCTTTCATCGGTCTAATTCAATTATCCATCACCCTTTTGATCCTATTACAGAAAGTTAATAAAGCTTTTACTGTAATATTATTGATGTAATAGTTATCATTTGTGTTTGATTTTGCTTCATCGTAACATGGGAAAAAAGCTGGACTTCAATCACACTATGGATATTCTTCTTTCCTCGAATAGTACTTGGTCGGCTTGTTAAATTTTAAAGAATCAATTTTTTAATAAAACTGATCTGAGTGGAGTTTCATTTTATACAATAAAAATTAGTTTTAATACATAAGTATAAAAGTACGTCCCTGCTTTTTTTGGTCAGTGGTTGTGTAGGGTTTATTATTATAAATATTCTATAATATTTTTTCAATTAATAAATTCATTTTTACTTAATACTAATTTATTTTCTAAAAAAGTTAAGTTTTAAAAGTATACCTGCTTTAGGTACCAATAAGACAAACTTCTAAAGCAATTCATCAATATAGTGTGTAGATTGATTTTCCCACACCATATTATATAATTAATAATTATATTTACTTTTATAATGCATTAACTATTCTTACTACAATTTTATTTCTGTAACAATTTGTTTATGGGAATGTGCATTTTCTAAACTTTAGTTGATTATAAATCTTAACTATGTATTTACCATTTTTATTTGAGAAAGACTCAAAAATCTATTAATTCAATCCATAAAACAGCAGACGGCCAAAACTAATTTGAAGAAATAATTAAAGAATTAAATAAAAAGGTGGTGATACTTTGCATCATGGGTATTCACTGATTCACGAGTAGGACTTGTTGAGTATGTTAAGGTTAAAGAAAATAATAAAATTTGCTAATCAAAACTTTAGGATAACTTTTACAGTATGAAAATGTTCTCGAAGTCATTCCACTTAGAATCTTAAGATGAAAATTCATTCTCCGTTAATAAAATTTCAAAAAAATTACCTCTATGATAATGGACCATCCTAATATATAAATTTCCTCCCCTCTTCCCTTAGGAAAATTTGTGCGGGCACACATTAAAATATATAATAATATAATATAATTAAATAATAATTTTCAAAAAACCATAAATCATTTTTTTCAAGAATACAATTCTAAGCGAAGTAGGTTAATAATATAAAAAACAATAATAGTTGTCATTTTCAACACGCTCATCAAGAGTATCTGATCCGAGAAATAAAGAATACCCACAATGCGAAGTATATCCAACTTTCTTGTCTATACTATATTTTACTTATCTTTGCTTTATTTTATTTAATCCAATATATATTAAGAAAAGAAAAAAAGATAATTTCACTAAAAATAACAAAATTTTGATCAAAAAAAAAAGTATTTTAATAAATGCCTACATTTTTTTTTTTCACATTCTCATAATATTTTTACACCAAAATATTTGTCATATTACTATTAATCCATATTTAAATTTTCATAAAGTTTGGATTAATAAAAAAAGATAAGTTTCCTAGTGTTTTTTGGTAAATTTTGGGTAGTTTTACCCAAATTTTGAGAAAACAATTGAGAATTTAAAAAAATGACCACTTTAAAGTATCATCTAGAGGCAAATCCAGTTTCAAACTAGCTCTGCCTCTAAATGCTTTGTCTGCGTGTTTTCCTTTGTAGCAAAAAAACATGCAGATACATGAACTTATGAGCCCCGGTTATTATTTATATTTGTATAATGAAATTATAAAACTAAGCAAACATAGTATGTTGGTTAGTATAGGCATAGCAAGTAAGTCGCATATCAAACTCAATAATGCTATTAGATCACTTACTAAAACTATTTTCGCTCGGTTAGCTCACATATTACCATATGAATACCAGCATAAATATATAAGTAATGACATGAATAACTAACTCAATTTAAATTACAATTGAAGATAATTATAAAAAAATGTCAAATATTTAAATACAGTATTTTAAATAATAAAATATATATATTATAATAAATTAGAAATTTTGATCTGGCATTTGTGTTTAAAATTTATTTTTACTTTATTGAAAAATGAATTTAATTTCCTTTCCACGAGCACCTGTGAAATATTCAAGAATGATTTTGGGTTTAATGCCCGTCAAACATGAAAAACGTATTTTCCTTTCGGAACAACATATAATTATTATTATTATTATCATTATCACACAATTTGAATTCTAAATAATCAGTTTAAATAGCATTTGAGTTTATTATATAATTATTGGGATGTTAAATGTCTGGAAATTCATTGGAATAAACTGGTGCACAAATCAGTATTGGCATTTATCAACCACCTCATTAAAATAGTTGAAGAAAAAACCGATTTGAGACAATATTGAATCCGTTTAGCCTAATGAATTTCTAATCTATCATTTTAGATTCCGAATGAAGTGAAAAAACTAGTGTTTTTACAATAATGTTTATTTTTTTTTCTGCAAACACTTTTTCATATGGAAATAGTTGTCCAAAAGTCTTGACTTACAATTTTTGAAACTGAATTAACTTCTAGTCGGTACTTTAGAGAGGTCATTTTTTGAATTTCTAAATTATTAAAAAAAAAAATTAGGAGGGAGGAACTACTAAAAGTTAGACAAAAAAAATACTTGGAAACCATAATTTTGTGATTCAAACTTGATGAAAATTTAAACATGGATAGACGACAATAGTATGAGAAACATTTTAGCGTAGAAAGTTTTGAAAATGTGAAATAAAGTTTTGGACACTTTTCTAACACTTTTTTTCCCCCTTTATTTATTAGGTAAAAAAAGTAAATTAAAGTATAGCAATGAGAAGTAAAGTAAAGATTAGTATAGACACAAAAGCCGGACATACTTCGCACCACCAGTATTATTCACTCTTCGAGTCAGATACTTTTGGTGGGTTGTTGAAAATGACTTTAATTGTTCTTTATATTATTAACTTCCTTCATTTAGAATTGTACTATTGAAGAAATGATTTATCGTTTCTTTAAAGTTCTACACACCCATCAAAAGTATCTGAGCAGAGTAGCGAAGAATATCCGTGTGGTGTAGAGTATGTCCCGCTTTCTTTTGTCTATACTTTACTTATTGCATTACTTTACTTTTTTATTTTTATTGACTCAAGTCAAAAAAATCATATTTCTTTTACTAAGTATTATGTAATGATAAATTTATTAGTGAAGATAAAATGTTGATATATCTAACCAACATTTATTTCAGATTGAAAAACAAACCTTGCCTGTCGATATGGATATTGATGATGATAATGAGAATAATGATGCTATTTTAAGTACAAAAACAGATTTGACTGAAACAAATATAAACCCTTTAGAACAACCTGACAACCAAATTCATCAAATGTATAGCCAACCTCATCCAAATAACACATTACCTCAAGATTTAAGCACTGCATTAAATATGATTTTCCCTTGCAGTGAAGCTTCTTCTGTACCTCTGCCTCCCACAATTAACACTTCAAATAATCCTCAAGTTCATAACCAATTAATGCATCAACAACATTTCAACACACCAACATATGACGTCACAAATAATTCAAGCATTTCACCTGAAAGAAAGAAAAAGAAAAATGCTCCATCGCAAAGAAAACGTAGGCACATGAAAAAAATGATGGATAAAGGAGAAGAGTCCACTAAAGATGAATGCGATGATGATGCTAAATCAGTCCCAATGATTCAAGGACCTAAACAAGAGATTCGGAATCCAAATGGCAATGAATCAGAAGGAGATGAACTCGCTATGCTTGGTATTGATGCAGAAGACATGGCTGCCCAATACTATTAAGATTCATTATGCTTGTAATCTTACTTTTATTTAAAATTATGGTTTCTGTTTTGTCAAAATTGTATGTTCCTTTATGCATTTATGATATGTCATTTTAAAACTATCTTTTGAAACTGTACTGAATACTAATTATTAACATATAATTGGAACAAATTTATAGATCGACTTAAAAAATTATATCATTAAATATTGTAGTTGAAGTCCAGATTGTATATATTTAATGAATACTGCTATTGAACATTTAAAAAGTAACAAATATAAATTAAGCGTGATGACTGTATTAATATCATAATCTTATTTTCGACTGGTGTGCTTATATTAGTAATAAATATTTTAATTCTGTATTAAGATAAAAAGATAGGGAAATCTACCACATGTGATTTATTTATCAAAAAATCCTTTTGATATGTAAAAGAAGTTAAAATAAAAAATAGAAAAAATTCAGTTTATCAAGATTAAAAATACTTTGGAAAGTAACAGATGTTCAGGATATTAATGAAGCAGTGTCAAAAAATAAATTAGTAGTAAGTATTGCATAGTAAAATTGAGCAATTTTAAAATATTTGTAGAATTTATGAAAACTTAAAAATATTTTTAATTTTATATAGATGTTTATTTAAATTTGTTTTTGCAGGCCATTACCTTATAATTTTAGATTCTGAACAAAGTGAAGAAGCTAGTGTTTTTACAATGATATTTTTTCTGTAAACACATTTTCATATAGATATAATTGTCCAAAAATTTCAATCAGAAACTTTTTGAAACTGGATTTGTCTCTAGTTGGTACACTTTAGAGAGATCATTTTTTGAATTTCTCAATTTTTTTGAAAAAAACCGCCTATAATTTCACAAAAAAAAATACTCATAAACCATAATTTTTTGATCCGAACTTTACAAAAATTTAAACATATATAAATAATAATATAAAAAAACTTTGGAGCAAAAAAATTTTGAAAATGTGAAAAAAATTTTGCACATTTTTCTAATACATTTTTTCTCATTTATTTATTAAATAAAAAAAAGTAAAGTAAGTAAAAGCAAGAAAGCCAGACATTGCTCTTCGGGTCAGATACTCTTGGTGTATTGAAAATGACGACCATTATTGATCTTTATATTATTGAATTCTTTCATTCAGAATTGTCGTTATTGAAGAAATGATTTATCATTTCTTTAAAATTCCACAAACCCACCAAGAGAATTTGACACGAAGAGCGAAAAATATCCGTGGTGCAAAGTATGTCCGGCTTTCTTGTCTTTACTTACTTTACTTTAATTTTTAAATTTTTTGTTTTACAATTTTTGACAGAATTGTGTGTTTAAAATGGTTGACGTGACTTAAATCAATTATTAGTGTTAAAAATATTTTTCAAGGATATAGATTTTCAGTATTTTTATTTAAATAAACAGATAAATAATATATTTATTATATACTTATAAAAAATATATTTCCCGCTGTAGTATTGACAATTATTTAAGTTTAAAATACAAAAATTATTTTTGATTTCATACCTCTTACCTTCATAACAATTTAATTTGAATAATTGTGCACAAATATTAATTATTTTTTATTAACATTCACCACTTAATTTTAATATAAATATTTTATACTCCATATAAAAAATATCTATATCTAATCATCTAATCTTTATATAATAATAAAATATAAAAAAATGTATGTCTAATGTGTAGTTATTATATAGACAGACAATTTAATAAAATAAAAAAATATGTGCTAAATAATTTATCCAGATGTCACAGTGCGCACAAATTCTTCATAATTAATGTTGCCCAATGAATCTTCTTGTCCAGCTAATAATTGTTCTACTTCTTCATCAGTAAGTTTCTCTCCTATAATAACACAAAAACAAAACATTAAAAATAAGTTATCGCAGCGGTTAAGTCAGTGAAACAAGTTTTAGATGTTCGATTATGTATACAGGCAAGTTGCATGCCAACAATGATCTCAAACCCTGAGGGTTCCCAAACACTTATAGTCACAAAGAAATGTTAAATATTTCAAATCAAAACCACCCAAATGTTATTTATATATGTATTATTATGTGTACATAGGACAAGGTACACATAAAATAATTACTTATTCACAGGGATGTTAATATAAAAATGGATTATGTATATACTACTTTTATCAAAATTATTAAACCAACAAAAACGTTCCTTTAATTTACTCAAAAACCAAATTGGGTACTACTAAACTTACCACATTCTAAACCAGTCTTGTCATATAGTATCAACTACTATATTTTCTAAAAATTATTTTTAGATTCTGAGCAGAACAAAGAAACTTATCATTAAACAATAAGGTTTATTTTTTTTTCTATTTCCGAAAACGCTTTCATATAGAAATACTTGTCCAAGTTTCAATCAGTAACTTAATAAATTTGAAGTTGCGCCCAGACGGTACTTTAAAAAGGTCATTTTTCATATTGCTAAATACTTTTTCTAAAATAGAGGGAAATCTGTTGAAAAATTAACAAAAACGGTAAACATGGTATTACCAGAATTTTTATAAAATTGAAAATTTGTTTTTTAACATAACTTCAAAAGCAATGGAGCTAGAAATTTGAAACTTTCACCAAATACTAAAAATGGCCACTTGAATACTTCATTAAAATGTCAAAAACATCTGACAAATTATGAGTTCAATTTTTTGAAAATATTGGAAATTTCTCGTTTTTTTTTTATAAATTATACTTCATAACATATTTAATTCTTGATATTAAGGCTTGAAAATTTACTCTCTCACATTTAAGTAATTGACCAAAAAAATTTGAAAATTGTAAGTCAATTTTTTTCTCCATAACTGTTTAAAGTTAGTATTTTGATGGAATCTATTGCCTCTTTTACACATGACGAGTACTCGGCCGTGTCACTCGTTATGTTGCTCGGTCTAGTACCGGAATTGACCGAGTGAAGCGTCTACACGCATCGTATTTACTTGGCCGAGTGACTATCCTACTACCAAGATTTTTAAAAATTTTAAATAATAATTCTATCATCATCAGAGAGATTTGATTTACGAAATTCTTGAAAAATCGTTTTATTTTACGATGACGATTCATACTAAATAAATATTTTTGATGAAAAAAATACAACTACAGGTTAAAACGCCACAACTATTTATTCACAACCACTGAACTACTCGTTACACGACACTCGGCTGGCGGTTTAGACACGCCGAGTACCATACATCTTAGTACTGGGGGTAGCCACTCGGCCCAGCGAATAGAAACTGTTTCTATTCACTCGCCCGCTTATTTTACTCGTCCGAGTACTGGTTCCTTGAATTTACACGGGACAATACTCGTCATGTGTAAACAAGGCATATAAGTTATACCTAATAATTCACATTTTAAATGCGCATAAAATAAAACTGGTTTGGCCGATCTTAATAGAACTTGGTACATAGTATAGAATTTCTATGCTAATATTTTAGTGAAATAAAATTTTTATGGATGATTTGAACATTTAGCAAGGGTTTGATTGAAAAAAATGTGAAAAAGTATAGTATATTTCTAGTTTACAGAACATGAAAATGTTTGCCATGTTTTTTCATCATCTTATGTATTTTTTGACGCTCAGTACAGTGGTACAAACTAAAATTCGCGCTCAATAAAAATAACTGAATTAATAGATTTTGAAAATTTAGTGTTTGCACATGTTATATTAAATACGTATTATTTTATTCCTTATTGATACAAATATGGTAAGCTAGTGGAACGACCACAGTCACAGAGAGTGAATGATACAGGTTTGAAATAATACAGAAAAATAAATTTTTTGCACTTTTCTCAACCATTACTGACCAGAGGTGGCAAGAAAAACATTAGTAGTAATTATATTACAGCAAATTAATATTGATTTTTGATAACTAAAGCCACTTTATTATTTTATTATGATGTTTATACTTTATTGTAATTTGATATTATATAATAAATATTCACTTCATAAAATGTTGTATGTTATAAAATACAATAATTTTTAGTTCAACATTTAAATTCAATGGGTATAATATATAAGGTCAGTGTATAATCACACAAAGATTAATTATTATTAATATATATAATAATATTGTTATTCTGGTTGAATTTCGATCATTTGGTGATACTATTACTAACTATTATACAAATTTCATTATTTATACCAATAAAATTTTGGACATGGATTATTATTTATTCTGTTATTAAATATCAATTGTTAAACATACTGATAATTACTATTGACTATTGTATATAATTGAAGGGCCACTCAGAATCATTTTTATTGAAGAAATGAAATGATTTATTGTTTTTTTTTTTATTCAACACACTTTCTAAGAATATCCCAATCTAGATGCGAAGTAAGCTCAGCACTTTTTACAACATTCATATATAAAGAAAACCTTTAAAATTTGTAATATTTATACATTTTACTCTATAATTATTAACCAAAAACAATTTTTACTTTATATTTAAATAGCATTGCAAAAAAAATATATGGCAGATCACTTATAGCTGGAATTTAAGAATACAAATGGTTAAATAATCATTATCTCATACCATTAAAAAAAGTAAATATAATAATTTTATTGATTTTGAATAATTATTAAATTGGTTTCCTTCAATCAAATTATACAACATAACATTTTGTTTTACTTTTACAGATATTATGGGAAATGTTACCATATTATACTCCATACACTACTCTGCTAAATTTGCTTTAGATATTTTACTCTACACTACAATGACTTCCTAAAACGTGAACATAATATACCTGTGTTAAGAATTGTATGGCAGTTTTAACAAATTAGATCAAAACACAATACTTGCCTAGGGCTCAAAATGTATAGTTGTATTGCCAATAGTGACTGCTTAGTAAAAAAAATGAAAAAACTTTGTTAAATTAAATTTAAAATTTTTTCTTAAAATAGGTAAGAATGAATACATAATACTTTTTATCAATACATTTTGAATAATGCAACTAAAAATATTTATATATAAAAACTTATTATATACATTTTTTTTTATTTTTTTTGTATGTACGCAAACATTTTTTGAAGGATAGTGTACAGTATAAACTGTACACATGGATGAGAACCACTGAATTTTGATAATGACTAACCTAGTGAAGTAAGTAAATGGCGTAACTCTGCAGATGATATAAATCCATTTCCTTCTTTGTCAAAATGCCGAAGTCCTTCATTAAAATCATCAGCTGTATTTGAAGAACGATTTTTGGATATTGCTTGATAAATAGGCAGAAATACTTCAAATGGAATACGTTCATCTAAAAAAATTTATAAACACATACAATAATTAAAAATATTTATAAGCTAAACATAGCTATTCATAAGCTTTTATATAATGCTATAGTATACAGGGCAAATAGTGACATATATTCTAGCATAAATTATTAATACAGTGAACAACGGCTAATAGACCAGCACAAATTGAGACAAATTAATGTTTTTAGAATATCAAGTTAAAAGTAGTGATTGCCATATAAAAAATACCTAAAATTATTTTTCCATAAAAATAAAAAAAATAACGGATAAGAGGATGAAATTATATAAAATATAATTCAAAGCAATTAATAAGAAAAATGTTATAAGCTGAGGCACATACAGTGGAATACCCCGTTTTAAAAAAATATGAGTAATTAATAATCATCATACCAGCTTTATGTTGTTGTGCAAATTTCTTTACATCTGACTCTGTTGGATTTTGACCTAATGCACGAAGGGCATTACCTATATGCGATATATGAATTTTGTTATCACCACGATTGTCAAATAATTGAAATGCTTCTTCCATTTCTAAACAGAATATCAACATAACATTATATAATATATATTTTTTTCAGATTGTACCAAATATACTAGATTAGGTTTTTAATAATGATAAAAATTAAAAAGTATAAAACAATTTTATATATATTTTTATAGTGAAATATAAAATTATTTACCTGCTAACTGATCTTCTGTGTATGTAACCTGAAAATTAAAGAAAAAATAAAGCAATGTTAAAAATACCAAAAAAAATATTTTATCTAACTATTACAGTTAACTAGCAATATGCACATATTAGTAGGCAGGTAGAGCCTATAATTTTGTTACTTAAAATTTAATTTTAAGATAAGATATTAACTACAAATATCTTATCAAAATTTTATTGACTATATTAATTATAAAACAATAATTAAAAATTAATCAAAAAAACGATTTTATCACCTACATGCACATAATAACATAGTTAATTTAAAATGTTTACATTAACTCAATGATTATAAATTAATTTTATTCTGGTCAGGAATGGAAAACATTTTTTTTTTTTCATTTATCCAAATATAAAATATTATTTTTGTTTACTGTTATTAAAGCTATTTAAATAGGTCAAAGAGCCCAAAAATTCAAAAAATTAATCTTTTTTTTTTTGAATCGGTTACAATCATTTAAAATTTAACCATTTATTTTATTAAAATATTTTAATTTTTTTGTATTTGTTTATTAAAATATATTATGTACCTAAATAATACATATAATTTATTCACTTGTACCTATATTACTGGGATACAGAAATACTCAAGTAATAAATAAATAAAATAAACAGAATATAACTCTTTTTCACTCTACTCAGAATCTAAAAGTTGAAGAAATTTTCGGTAAAAGTCCCGGTTAGTACTTGAACATTTATGGTAACCCTATACTAACAAGAGTATTGAAAATTATTCCTAATAGTAGGTTTATTGAATAATTCTATTTTATTTACAGAATTCCATCTACAGCAATTAATTACGTTAACCAATGAAGTGTGGTTGATATGTATAATAATTAATATCCAGTGTATTAAATTACATGAAATTTATCATCACATTAACCAGAGTTATTGGTTAGTATGTATAATCATATATAACCAGATGATATATTAGGAAATTGCAAACAATTTATCATAGTAACTAAGCAATTCAGTTATTATACCTATATAATAACTGATACATATATATGTATATAATAACTTAATATAAATAATACCCGATTTATCACATTAACAGTAACATATACATTGTATATTATAATTTAAAAAAATAAATTAAATTTTCTTTTTCGGTTTATTTTTATTTTTGTTATAGATACCTACCTAGTTCTTTTTTTATTTTATTTTTTAGTTACACCTAGTTTTTGATTTCAATTTTGTTTAATACCTATATATTTTTATTATATTATAGCTTTATTTTTTATTTTTTGTTTAATAACGTTATTCAAAAACGGTATCAAAAACTTTTTTATCCTTAATTCTAGTAGGTATTTACTACTACAAAACAAATTATACCATTAATATGTTTTTTGTTTAATCAGATTTGCTTTGGAACTAACAATTTTATTTGATTAATGAACAATTCAATACTTCATCAAAACACCTATGTTTAAATCACGTATATTTATTTATATATACCAACATAATAAATTATTATGAGGTATTTAAATAAATTCCAAAAATATTATTTATAGTAATTATTTTTTCATCATAAAAAAAAGATTTAATTGCACAAAATACATAATACATTCAACACATTATGATACCTACCTAAATAAAAAATTATACTTTATAAATACATACCGCTTTATTCATGATGAATAATACTTGATTAGCTAAAAATTAATAGATTAACACTATTACTTTTAGGAAACAAATATATCTAAGAAATTAACAGAAAATGAATATGTAGACTACTCTGTAAACTATATATTAGTATATTCTCGGACAGAAATTGAGTAATCTACTGCGATGAGAAGCTCAAAATAAACGTGAGTTAATCGAAAAAAAGATAATTTATGTAATGGAATATAAATATTGTACAGGACAAAATTGTTTAATATGAAATTCTCCACATACTAACATTAAACAATAACTGCATTATGATAATATGACCATAAACATGACAAATAAGATAGGTATGTCAGCAAATCGTGATATGCACACAGCATAGACTTGATAACAATGGCACACAGCAACCAAATTGGACGTAGCTTTTCGGCTTTCGCCAACACTAACATAATTAATAATATATAGCAATGTATTATTTTTCGTCCAATGAAAAGAGCCGAAAAGTGAACGTCACAAATTATTGATAGGGTGAAGGGAAATGCGCAAACATGATGAAAATGGAACTTTTGCTGACATACCTATCTTATTTGTCATGATCTAAAAAAAAACACAATGTAATGTGTTTTTTCACAATACAATATAATGTACATTATATATATCTATGGAAATAACTAATAAGTAATAACCTTTACACTTCAGTTTGCAAAAGTGTGTACTTTGCTCGACGGTGTGTTGAGTGTTCTTCGCACGTCGGGTGGAATGCTCTTGACGGGTGTATTGGATTTTAAAGAAACGATAAATCATTTCTTCAATAAAACGATTCTGAACGAAGTTAATAATATAAAAAAACCTTTACATTTTCACATATGCTACACTATAAACACAAGTGCTGTACAAATGTTATACAGAGTGAGTGACATTCTTAAATAATTAGGGTAATGACGTGACGTTTTATATGCACCTAAATTATATATTATATGTCTAAATATGAGTATCATCAAGGCTCGATTGTGAAATAAATAAAATAATTTTCTTGGTGAATATTATATTATTATATACACTGAAACTGAATAGTATGTAACTATTAATAAATATGTAAACACGATCACTCTGTAAACTATAGAGTAATCAATCACTCTATAGTCTATACTCTATGCTGTAAACACAATCGCCATGGTCTATAAATAATGTTGGCGATGGACGGTGGTCTTGTGGCGCCTTGAGAATATATCGTAGCTCGAAAAATATACATAAGATAAGATGAGCGAAGAATGTTACTACCTTTGTCCATACTTTTTCCGATTTTTTTTCAATTAAACCCTTGTAAAATGTTTAGTTCTTTGTTCGCTCGAAATTTTATTACACCAAAAATATCGCAATGAGATTCTCTTCTAAGCACGACGTTTCAACAAAATCGGTGGGACCAATTTTCTTTTATGTACGTTTAAGTGCGTAATTTTAGGTAAAACCATTGATTTTAGAATATACTAAAATCAATGGTAAAACTAAAGATTTTCATAGAAATTCTAACTTCATAATTCATTTTGCTAATATAAAAACTCATAAAAGATTTTACATTTGATTAGATAGACTTTATTCTTAATATTTATTTATTTATTCCTTTTTATATTGAATGTCTAATTTCTTCTAAATTATAGCTGAATGGTTTGATTTTGAAAACCATTTGAAAATCATCTAAATTTCGAAATTTCCGTTGCAATCTATCACAGTCCTCGAAAATTGGCCCTATAAAAAATATAATTGTTATAAATATTAAATGTATTTTTTTGCATAATTTGCTATTTTTTAATGCATAAGTACATATTATATATTTAGTCATTTTTATTGCATAAGCATTCTAATCTTATACCTATTAACTATTTATCCGTTATCGGATAATGACTATATATAAAACCTGTTTAGAATATTTAGACCACGGACTAAGTTAGCATTAAGATCTTAATCCGTGATTTAGACTCTGTAAAATTAATAATCAACAAATCAACTATTAAGTACTGTTAAATATTGTGAATTATAAACGAAAAATTTTTGGTAAGGCTGCAGCCCCCTCCCTCTGGATACGCCACTGTCTAACAGTATTTATTTATTAATAGATATTGAATAAAGATTACAACATATATGACATTTACTGTGATTTATTGTGAAACAAATTCAAAGTTTGTAGTGGTTATTCAGCATGTTATCAGCTCGCCTGATGTACCTATTCTGATATTAAAAGAATCTTTGAAAAATTATTATTTTGTGAAAATTCTTGATTCATTGACTTAAAAATGTCTTAAACATTTACGAAATCCTAAATATACTCTAAAATATGCACAAATCATGAAACATGCCCTTAAAATATAAAAACTCTAAAATAGTGAGAATATGAAAACATACCAAACAAAATTTTGTATACAGAAATGTTTGACTATGTAACATATTTTGGTGCAAACTAGCTATTTTTGGACTAATCAATAAAAGTATGCGAATGCGTACAAATTTTGGCCCTAAACATAATATACATATATGTGTACATATATATTTTATGGGCGCCTAATTGTGGTTTCGTCCAGAGCGCTAATTTGAGAAGCCCTGGCCCTGATTTTAAATATCATTTTATATGTTGGAGATGTTGCAAATCAAGTTGTTTAAAATACCAAAGTGTTCTCAAAACAAATTTATCTAATGATCACTTAGGAGAATTTTTTCCAATGGGATTTTTTTTTTGGTAGTAGATAATCTAATGGTGATTTTTATTCCAAGATTTGTATTAATCATTTCTACAGTCTTAGATTTTCTATGGCTCAATCATTTAATATTAATATGGAAGTTGGTAGTGGAAGAGGTGGCGCTGCAGTTGGTTACACTGGGACTTTTTAAGCTTTTTCAATCATCTGTTTTGTTATTGTTGTGGTTTTCTGTGTTCAGTAGTCCGGACTCCATACTCCATAGTTCATACATCAATGCATATGTTTATGTTTCATTATATTATTCAATGTGTATGAGTTATGTGTCTTAAAAATTACATCTGCTCTGTTTTTTTTTGTCCTTAGATATATACGTCGGTAACTATTTAATTTTTATTCGTAACTCGTAATAATATGCATTTATCCATTACTATAGTAATTACTTTTAGTTAAATTTTATCAATTCGCAATATGTTGAAATCGTTTTAGTTTCTTATTTAGAATTCATTCACTACAATTTATTTAAGTGAATCGATATAAAGAAAATGGATTATAATGTAAGTAAAAATACCGTATTCTTTGATATTTTTAATAAACCGACCGTGTACTATTAAATTGTATACCTATTATTAGTTGACATTATTTAACCATAATTTTATGTACCTACGTCATACAATATGTCCCATTGCATGTGTATTAAAAATATGATAGTAAAAGTCTTTTGACGTGTTCATGTGGAAATTACGATACGTTTTTAACAAATATTGACTGTTTTATATTGGTAAACAATTTTAAAATTCTATTCAATTAACCTTTTTTTTTAAAAGATTATTTTACATAGCCTTACACACATACATAGTACATACATAGTACTATCTAATTATGAACAATAAGAGTCGATAAAAATGAGATAATTAGGTAGGTATCTACTTAAAAAAATATTATTTTGCTAAAATTACCATTATTTACTAGGTAGTTTAGACACTTGCTAAACTAGTACTACCTACATAAAAACTAAATTTTAATAAATTAAGCATAAAAATTCAAGAATTGAAATTATGCTAAGTAGGTACAGTTAAATTTGATGTGTTCTACCTATCTATTTACGTTTAGTCACAACTACAGTATTGCTAATTAACTAGATAAAAGTCAAGTGACTATTATTTTAATTTCAATTTTTTTTTTTACTAGGTGTTAGATAGGTACCTAACCTATTAAATAAACTAAATTCAAATTCTTAAAGATACCTACCTAGTTTTATTGAATTTTTTCTTGATAATTGAAAAGTAGGTTATTACTTCTTGACAGGGTGATCCATGAGTTTCATAAATTATTTGATCTGAAAATATTGATCATGTTGTTTGATCTATAGGTACTAGGTAGGCATTATAAGGGGGGAAGGGGTATTTGGAGGAGCTTAGCCCCCTTAAATAAAATCAAGAACTCCCTAAAAAAATTAACAATGTACCTATTGGATTTTAAATGGAATAAAGTAGGTAGCACGAAGATGTTAATTACTTTTTTTCTTCTGGAAACACTTGTGTAGGTACATATTAAAATTAGTCCAAAAGTTTGTTTCAGCAATTCTGAAAATTAGAAATTAGCTCCAAACGTTAGGTACTTAGGTAAAAGCTGTAAATTTTTTCCTGTGGTCAAATTGCTTAATGAATTATTGTTTATATGCATTTATAGGTAATTACAAATTAAATGACTGCTAATAAATAAAAATTTATTTATTTTCATTATTTCATTATGCACCTACATCAATTTATTGTTGAAAAAGTTCCTAGAAGCTGAAGAACTGATATACCTATAGGTCTTTTATTTATATTTTTGTTAAAATAATTTTAGTCATTACTAAATTTTAATTATAATTGATAGCTTGAAGTTTCTAAATTAATAACTAATAATATGTATATTATGTTATATTTACATATCATATAACATTTTAAAAATTGATGTGAAATGTACAACCATGCTGCTTTACAGATTTCGTATACTTATTGATTTCTAGAAAATCTACTTTGCAATTTTTAAAATATCATAAGTCTGATTGTAGTGTATCTAAAGATTTCTATCAGCTGTCAAATTATTATTTATTTTTGTCTACTTTTGTAACCTTTAGTTATGAAACAGCTCACTGCTCAGAATTTTTAATATAGTTAGAGTAGAGTTATGACATCTGAGTATGTTGGTTTATTTGAGAAGCAAAATACTCTATTTTTGGAGGGTTGTTAAAAGATTTAAGAAACTGGAAACATTACTTTAAAAATGAAATTTTCACTAAAATCACATTTTTCAAATGTTTATAACTCTTATCCTAGTTGATGTACAAAAATTTGGTAAAGAACAAAGTTGGACCTTATGTCAAAACCATTCAAACACAAAAGTAAAAATTCGGTGCTATTTTGGCTGCCATTTAAAAATGATCAAATTTTGATTGATTTTACCTTCACTTAATATGTTCAAAAAAATGTTTACGTGACAGTTGAAATTTCGAAATTTATTTTATAAATGCAAGACATAAAGACAAAAAAAAAAAGTTAGAGAATTAAAATCGGTGTGGTAAACGGGATATGGCTCTTTGAAAATAGCTAAAAACCACCAGGCCTTTGACTCCCTGACAGAAGTTATGTCAAAGTAAAAAAATTTTACTCATATAATATATATAAATACAAGATGAAGTAAAATGTGAATACAGTCATTGGTACTGAATACTTCTTTAGTTCATCTGTACTTATTTAAGGCATTTTTGTCTTAAAATAAAATAAAAGTTTATGTGTGACTAAATATTTTCCTCTGAAAGTTTTTATACACTACTTAAGTATCTTTATACTTAATACTTCTCTCTAGGGCCCGGAAGTTCATGCACCAAAAACTATCTAAATATGCGCTTAAAATCACTAAAATATGCGTTAAATATGCATTTTTTTTAACGGTAAGTTATTTTCGTTTTTTGTAAAAATAATAATTAAAAGATGGGAAAAACATGCACTTGGAATTACTTACTGAATGCTTTCACAAATAATAGTTCTTCGGATCTGTTATCAGAGTATTCGAGAATATGACAATTAAGGTTTAAATTAAATTTAGCTAGAAGTATAACCAGCTCATCACCCATCAGGATGTATAATATATACTAAATTATTATTGAAGTTGTTCATATAATTGTAAACAAGTTTTAATTTTATATTGGTGACGTTTTTATAAAGACATATTTTTGAACAAATATATTTTGAAATAAACAGTCCGACATTTTCATGAAATGTTAGTAAAAAAATGTATATATCACAAGTAAATTGCAATAAAATGCAATTTTATTTTAAAATATGCATATTTATATAAAAAAACCTCAAAATATGCAAAAATATGCAAACTAAAATTTCATTTTTGAACTCGTTAGGTTGTGATTCAAATTTGTAACTCATCCAGCAACTTTTTGATGCACTCAGTAAAGACATGCAAATGCATTAACTTCCGGGCCCTACTTCTCTCAATACTATGTAGTATTTTTTCACGGTTATCTTAATATGAATGATGTATACCTAATAAATAATGAAAATCCGTTTTGAATTTTGTAGAACTTATCATATGTACCATGTAGGTACCTACTTACTTGAAAAAAAAAAAACATCAACAATTTCACAAGAACTGAAAAAAATAGATATTTTTCAATTATTTATTTTTAAATATGGTTGTATGTAAAAACAATTGCTGTTCTTACCTACTATAAAAATAAATTATTAAAAAATGTAGGTACTTATATTTATTAAAATATAAAGTTTGATTAGGTACCTATTTATTTTATTAAATTATTTTTTATTATTTAACTATTATTACGTAATCAATATATAAATATAAAAAAGAAATATTTTAATTGCTGTTAGTTATCTATGTAAGACAACAAAAAGTAAAAATATTATTTTCTTGACTAAATACATTTTAGCCATTTAGTTGGTAATTCCAAAATTATTAGCACTAGGAATTTGAAATGTTGGCCCTTTGTCAACAATAGTGTAATACAGACTGAAAGTAACTTTTAAACAAATTTGATCACTTTTAAAATAAAAATAGATTTGTTTTAAAAATTTTGTTTTAATTTTTAGACACAATGAGCTATGATTTTAGTACAACCTAATTCATTGATTTATATTTGATTTTTTTAATAATAGTATATTTTCATGTAAAATAATATTTTTTATTAAATCAAAATCTTATAAAATACTTGTTCTTAATCCATCAAAAGAAAAGTCTACCAACTAAAATGTACTCAATTATCAATTTTAAGAGCTTTATATTTCAAAACATGGCAAAATTGATTATTCTTAAGAATAATGAAATAGATATACCTATTATCATTCTTTTACTAAATTGTTAAACAAACCCAATATAAAACAAACAATTAATTTACTGAAGCTTTGTTTGTCCTATACTTGGAGCAAATAATACTCATGGTGTCAAAGTATGTCCGCTTCTTTAAATACATACCTACCTCAAAGAACATTTTTGTTTTTAATGTTTTAATACACCAAAATTATCCAAATACCTAAATATGGTTTATAACTTGTTTAAATTTAATTCACTTGTAATTAAAAATAATTAATTAATTAAGTATAAAAGTTAAATTCATACAATTGTTATGAATATTATTAAATTTCTTTTATAATACTTTCTATTGTTATTTTCAGGGTATATATTAATTAGCATATTATTTTTTTAAATAACAAGTGTAAATATTAAAATATATTTCAAACAGATTATGTATTACAAATTATACATTATACATAATTTATTATGTATTTGGTACCTACCTTCTATTAAGTACAATAGTACAGTTGTAGTTGATTCATAGATATCGAACAATTTTTATTTAATAAAACAAACAAAATTGTAGAAATGATTTAATACTCTACAAAATTATAACATATAAAAAAAAATTATCTACCTATATTTAATATTTATATTATCTATCTATATATTTAATATATACATACATACATATATATGATTATGATTTTCATTAAATCAAAATGATTACTTTTGTTAAATTTTCTTAATCAGATTTTTAAAATATTGGCTTCAAAAGACTGTTAGACTATTATTTTTTAATTTAAGAATTTTGTTTATTGCATTTTATAATTTTATGTTAGAATCGTTTGTACCTATTTAAATTAACTTATTTTATATTTTATCTTTATTATGTTTGCCTAAAAACTTCTTCATTTTTATTTAGAATATTGATGAAGATGATGTCGAAAAATTGCGTTTAGCTGCTCTCATGACATTTAAAAAAAAATCTAATGTGCCAGTTAATACAATAAGTAGTACATCTGGAGAATTCTGCCAGAATAAGTTTGCAAATGGTAATAATTCATATAATAATGTAACAAGAAGTAATAGAGGTCGATTTCCTACATCAAATAGACCATATAATCAACGTACATATACTAATGTAAGTTATTATTTATTATTTGATTATATTTTGAGTTTCTTTCTATGAGTTTATTTCATTATTTTCCTTTTTTTTACAGGTTGGTTTTCGAAGACCAACTCATGCTAATAATAATTTAATTGTTATACCTACTGAAGGCGAGAATGATTCTCAAACTAACAATTCAACAACTCAAAATGTATCCAAAAATATTAATTCTACACTTGTGCATACGCCAGGTGATGCTAAGTCTATTGATTCTCAAAAATTGAATAATGAAGGTAAATAGTTTAAATAGTGTACCTACCTTATTTATTTCAATTGGTTTTGGTAAATTTTTATTTTAACTTAATAATATAACTTTTAGTGATTTTAAATAACTGTTAATATAAATATGTTGTAAACATTTTTACTATTTTTTTTTTTATTTTACATCTATATAATATAGAATTTAAATTGGTTTTGAAGAGATAATTTTATATTTTCAAACGCTTAAATATTAATTTTAATTGAATGAAATGTGTATCTATTAAATTAAACTAACTTTTGTTTTCAGTATCTACTAAATTTAGCAGATTAGAAAATGAAACTGGTTCTGAAGAAAGTGAAGATAGTGAAGCAGAGAGAGAGGGAAAAGAAGAATCTGATGATGGAGATGTCTTATTATTAGGCGAAGAAGATGAAGATTTAGATGATCTTGACAAATTAATGGATATTATGGAAGCTGAAATTGCTGGTGGAGATGTTAAAACATCTAAAAAAGAAAAGAAAAGTTCAAAACCAAAAAATAAAAAAGATAAAAGTACTGATTTAAAAGCTAAAAGCAAATTAAATTTAAATGCTAAAACAGATGAGCCAATCACTATAAATCAACCCAAGACAATCGAAGATTCCAAACCTAAATTAAGTGATCTCGAAGAAGAGATGGAATCTATAAAAACAGTTGAAGAAATTAGAAACTCACCTTCACAATGCAATTTATTGAAATCTCGTATTTCTTTGAGATCTCCATCACCACCTATTAGAAAGAGATCAATATCTCCTTATAGTAAACTCCGAAAAAGATCGCCATTGTCAAGATCTCCACGGAGAAGATCTCCAACTCCAGATAGATATAGATATTCACCATTACGATCAAGGCCTTATCGTAGATCTTTGTCACCTAGAAGATCACCCAGAAGGTTATCGCCCCTAAGGGAAAAAAATCTTTCACCAAGAAGATACTCTCCTTTAAAATCTCGATACCCATACCGTTCACCATCCCCAAGAAGGAGACGTAGATCTTTATCACGAGATCCATCCCCTAGTAGAAGGCGGTTATCTCCATTGAGAAGAAGAAGTAGATCTCCTCTAAAAATTAAATCAAAATCGAGATCGCCAAAAATTAGACCACCTATTAGAAGAAGATCACCTAGTCCATTGAAAAAAGTAATAAGATCAAGACCAATATCTCCACCTAATATTCGGCGTAAGGATAACAAAATCATAGAGGATGATCATTTAAAGAAAAGAGAAAAAGGGAGACCAATTGATAAACCATATGAATCTAGGTTGATAGATCCTGTTTTAGAAGCTAGAAAAAGGAAATTTGAATCTAACAAGCCTATTGAGCCAACTAAAAAAAAAATTATTTTGCAAAAATCTAATTCAGTTCAAGTAGCAATTCAGACTGAAAATAAAGATATTAAAAATGAACAGACTGAATCAGAAATTAAACCTAAAACTATTCGTTTAACTAAAAGAGTTAAAAAAATATCACCAGTCTTCCAAGCTCCTAAAAATTTGAATATAAAAATGAATAATGATTCAGAAACAGCTAACTTACGAAGGGTTGTAAAAGTCAATATTTCTCCTGAGAAAATTAATAACAAAAAGCGACCACGAATCGTATTTGAACATGATGAAGCAAATGACATGTCTGCCCGTGAAGGTAAGATATGATTTTCAATGATTTTATTATTTATAAATTATTTAGTTATTCATAAGCTTAAGTAATTTTATTTACTTTAATTTATAGATAATACATTTGAACAGCATTGTGAAAAAAAAAGTAAAACTATGAATACAGTAAAGCCATTACAAACTGAAACTATGGAAGTGTCAGTTTCATCTGAAGAATTGTCAGAGGAAGAGGTGTCTGAAGAAAGTATAGAAGAAGAAAGTGAAAAGGAAGATTGTCAAGAATCTAGTGATGGCAGTGAAGAATACATTGAAGATGAAGAAGATGAAATTTCAGACATACAAGTGATAGATGATAAAAAAGAATCTATTCAACATAATGATAATGTTGATCTAAGAACAGAATTAAAACGTAGAAGAGCTCTTCGATTAAATATGGTAAAATAAGAATAATTCATTTTCATATCTAATTTAAATATTTAATATAATTTTATATTTAGATTCAAGTTGAAGTAAAGAAAAAACCAGAATCGTTTTATCCTGCTCGTTTATTACAGTCAGCGATTAGAGGTGTTGTTGGTTCAAGGTATTATTAAAATTTTAAAACTAACTACTAAGTCATAAATAATATGTACTGGCATGTGGCCAGGACAAGCAGTATTTATTAAAGGACCATAAAACACAAAATTTGTACTTAAGCTTTAAGCATAGAATAGAGTTATATAAAAATAATAGTACTGAAATGAATTGTTTATGATTCTCTGTTCCCTAGTTTTGAGCATTTAAAACATTGCGCGTGACGTCACAGATTCTTTCGCGCAGTGGCGGCTGCAGCCTGCTGTGGCCACCATATACAACACATACTTGATATTTTACGAATTACCATTGATTTACATTATAGTATTTTGTTTATTTTAAATGTAGATCAGTACATAATATTCTGACAGCCATTCAATTGGATAAGGTATCATCAAAATGTATAAATATCTTCATAAATTTAATATAATACACCAACCATATTATGGGTTTGTATTATTTCACTTTTTTAGAAACTATTAATGTGTGTTAAGTTACTGATTGAATTACCTATTTTAGATTCTGAGCGAAGTGAAGAAGCTAGTGTTTTTACAATGATGTTTATTTTTTATTTTTTTCTGTGTACAACTTTTCGTATAGAAATACTTGTCCAAAAGTTTCGATCAATAACTTTTTGAAACCGGATTTGCCTCTACATTGTACTTTAGAGAGGTCATTTTTTGAATTTCTCAATTCTTCATTTTTTTTTTTGGAAAAAACTACCCAAAATTTTACAAAAAAGACTCGGAAACCATAATTTTTTGATCCGAATTTTATGAAGATTTAAACATAGATAGAAAATCTCATAGAAAAGATTTTGGTGGAAGAAAATTTCAAAAATGTGAAAAAAAATTTTGGACATTTTTCGAAAAATTTTTTTTTATTATTAATTATTATTAACTTCCTTCGTTCAGAATCGTTTTACTGAAGAAATGATTTATCATTTCTTTAATATTTAATACGCTCGTCAAGAGAATACCACCCGTCGTGCGAAGTATGTCCGGCTTTTTATTTTTTTTTCTCTTTCTGCAAATACATTTTCGTATAGAAATACTTGTCCGAAAGTTTCGATCAGTATCTCTATAGAACTGGAATCGTACCTAAATGGTACTTTAAAGAAGTCATTTTTCCAATTTCTAAATACTTTTTCCAAAAACGGGGAAAAACTGTCGAAAAATTGACAATAATGGAAAAAACGCAAACACCGAAATTTTCTTATAATTGAAAAATACTTTTTGACATCACTTCTAAAATAATGCAACTAGGGACTAGAAATTTTCACCAACCACTAAAAATAGCTACGAAAATATGTCATAAAGAATTTAAAAAGCTTTGATCGATTTTGAGATAAGTACGGCATTTTGAAAATTTTGGAAATTTCTCATTTTTTGTTAGTTTTTATATGATAAAATTTTTGATTTTTGATATTTAGACTTGAAAATTTAATATGATCTCACTGACATATGTGTCTAATTGATCTGAAATATATCAAAAATCGTTACTCAACTTTTTTTTTTATACTCGTTTGAAGTTAGATTTGCGACGAAATTCATTAGTTTTACCTAAAATTATGCACTGTTACGTAAATATAAGAAAATTGGTTCGACCGATTGTTTTGAAATTTGGTGCTTAGATAGAGAATTTCATTGCAAATATTTTGGTGCAATAAAATTTCTTTCGGACAAAGAATTAAACATTTTACAATGGTTTGATTGAAAAAAAATCGAAAATAATACAGACAGATATTAGGAGATATCTATAGATTATAGATATGTGATTGCTGAAGGTTCATGTTTTATTGCATCTTATGTATTTTTTAACGCTCAATACGATGATGTGAATTAAAATCCACGTGCAACAATAGTTCTCCAACTATTTTATTCTATTTTAAAATTCAATATTTTCGGTTATTATACTAAATACCTACTATTTCACCTACAAGGTCAAGTGAAGTTTCGTGGCTTAATAGCAACGGAACCGGTCTAGCACTTGAGAGTACCGGGGTTCGATTTCAGCCCGGTACTCCGAATTTTTTGTATTTTTTTTTTCTTATATTATTAACTTCCTTCGTTCAACATCGTTTTATTGAAGAAATGATTTATCGTTTCATTAAAATTCAATACATCCGTCAAGAGAATCCCACTCTACGTGCGAAGAACACCCCGACGAGCGAAGTACCTACACACTTTTTTTTATTTCTGTTTTCAGGTTTTTTTTTTAGTTTTTTTAGTTTTAACAATGATATTTTTTTTTCTGTGTACAACTTTTCGTATAGAAATACTTGTCCAAAAGTTTCGATCAATAACTTTTGAAACCGGATTTGCCTCTAGATTGTACTTTAGAGATGTCATTTTTTGAATTTCTCAATTCCTCAATTTTTTTTTTTTTTTTTTTTGAAAAAACTACCTAAAATTTGACATAAACGACTCGGAAACCATCATTTTTTGATCCGAACTATATAAAAATTTTAACATAAATAGAAAATAATATAAGAAAGATTTTGGAAATGTGAAAAAAAAATTTTGGACATTTTTCTAACATTTTTTTTTTTCTCATTTGTTCATTATATTATTAACTTCCTTCGTTCAGAATCGTTTTATTGAAGAAATGATTTATCGTTTCTTTTTAAAATTCAATACACCCGTCAATAGAATCCCACCGGACGTGCGAAGAACACCCCGACGAGGGAAGTACACACTTTTTATAAATTTTTTTTTCTCTCTCTTTCTGGAAACACTTTTTCGTATAGAAATACTTTACTACCTACCTGACCTAACCTAACCACTAAAAATAGTTACAAGAACATTTCATAAAAATTTCAAAAAGATTTGACCGATTTTGAATTAAGTACGGCATTTTGAAAATTTCGGAAATTTCTCATTTTTTATTAGTTTTTATGTAATAAAATTTTTGATTTTAGATTCTGAACGAAGTAAAGAAGCTTCTCTGTTTTTACAATGATGTTTATTTATTAACTAAGCTAACATAACCTTCGTTCGGAATCGTAACTATTGAAGAAATTATTTATCGTTTATCTTTAAAATTCAATACACCCGTCAATAGAATCTCACCACCGGACGTGCGAAGAACACTCCGAAGTACACACTTTTTTTTTTTTTTTTTCTGCGAAGGGTTTACAACTGGTGAACATTGCACGCGACATCATTACCGATAGCGTACCGTTGGGCCGATGTTACATCCCTCTCGAGTACATGGACGACGAGGTGAACGACGCGATGGCTTTGTGCAAAACCAAAAATCCGAGGTCTATGGGCGAACCCAAGTTGAAGAAATACGCCAACAAGCTGATCGATTTGGCCGACAAAGTGCATTCGGAGTCCGAAGGCAGTATCAGATTTTTGCCGCCGGAAACGAGAGCTTGGATTTTGGCTTTCGTTTACATTTACCGAGGATACATAGACGTTATCCAGTCCTGTCCGATTTATCCTGCCAAAGCCAGGATGACGCGGTGGACCGTGATCAAGAGATGTCTTTATGCTCTGTACGTTAAAAGCTGGCGGTACGTCATTTGAGTGTCAGGGTTTCAGGGATTCAGGGTCGTAGCCAGGGGGAGGGTGGCTGAGGGGACTGAACCCCCTCCCGAAAATTCGGGAAGTGTGATATGGGGATAATTCTTAAATGTAAATACGTTTCATATATCGTTTTTTTTGGGGGGAAATTATTACAACTACATCATCGCGCTACAGAAATACTTTAGATCTATATTTTTGGTATTTTTTTACGATCCAAATTTTTATATTTGAAATTTTATACTACAGTTTTAGAAATAAAATTCAAAATATTATCATTTATTTTTAATCTATATATTAAGAAAAATTTGTAACGATAAAAATAAATTTCACTTGTGTCGTTGAAATTAAAATTTAGTTAAGTACCTGTTATTATATATGAGATTATTATTATTTTTATTTTTTTATTTTACCATATTTTAGATTCTGAGCGAAGTGAAGAAGCTAGTGTTTTTACAATGATGTTTATTTTTTTTATTTTTTTTTTTTCTGTGTACAACTTTTCGTATAAAAATACTAGTCCAAAAGTTTCGATCAATAACTTTTTGAAACTGGATTTGCCTCTAAATTGTACTTTAAAGAGGTCATTTTTTGAATTTCTCAATTCTTCAATTTTTTTTTAGGATAATACTACCCAAAATTTGACAAAAACGACTCGGAAA
>JAIPRM010001583.1:0-23332 GCA_025469315.1 Stegophylla sp. TES_Ste_2020
TTCGTTCAGAATCGTTTTACTGAAGAAATGATTTATCGTTTCTTTAAAATTTAATACGCCCGTCAAAAGAATACCACCCGTCGTGCGAAGTACACCCATCGTGCGAAGTATGTCCGGCTTTTTTAAATTGTTATAACTTACAATACTCGAGTATAATGTTATATTATGTATTTTTTTAAAACTTTTACACTCATTTAGCATTTTTGAAAATAGTTCAAGTAGGAAAAATTTTATCAGTCAATACCACCATTATTTTACATAGGTAGTACAAGTTTAATAATAAAAACTCGTGTATATATTATTAAAGAACAGTGTGATCCAACATTATATTTATTCGCCACATCATAGAAAACATGTTTAGACGTTCCGAGACGAGTTCTGAGAAATGCATTTCACTCTAACATTGTGTTATATAACGCGTTACTAAATTAATTGGTTTAGTTTGATTTGATTAAATTTTTATCCGATGCTTTGAAGTATCTCTGACCCTGCAGATTTTTTATTGTCTTACGAGTACAACAACAACAAGCAGCAGCAAATCCCCCCTGACCTCGAGTCTTTTATTACTTTGATTTTATATAAATCTAAAAGAAGAAAAATAAAATTAGTCGTAACGAAAGTACTTATAGTTTTAGAAATTCTTTCGCGGGAAAAAGATTTCCTCGGTATTCGCGATAAATGGCGGCGAAGTTATTAAAACTAAATCAATTATAATTTTAATAGTTTTATTCAAGGTCCTTAGTGTTAGTAACAGTAATAATAATAATTAAAATACGGTTTTGCGGTTTCGTCATTTTTTCTGATTTTAACGTTTTAGCGCCAAGATGGTAAACAATTTATAGAACGTTATTATTAATTATATTATTTTGTTCAGTGCTCATACTAATGCACGAATTGTGTTCCATTAAATTTTCAACAAAAATGTCATAATTATTATAATTTATCGCTGAATAATTTCCATAAAAAGCTAATTGAATACACATCGTACACTAAAGTAGAAACTCGTAATAAATTTACCGTTTTACAAAATTTTACAAAATTAAAATGTCTGTACACAGATTAGCTCATCCGGCGTAAAATTTTTGAAACACAGGATATTGTATCTACCCGAAACGAGTATTTATCGACCGTGTATTTATAACTTCCGGTCTGAGGGATTTTTGTTTTTGGGTTTTGATGTTATATTTTTAATATTTTTATATTTTCTACGTAATTCAGTGAGTTTATTTAATAGGTATATATAATAATAAATATACATATATCATTTTAATCGGTGACAGGTCGCTTCTGAAAAACATTAGTACATCACCGGTTTGAGGAGAGGTTAAGGGACGGTCATTCCGCTCCCTTAAATCTAAGCAAAGCTCTTTTGTTTAATATGCTATAGCCACGGCGTCATAGGAATATCACGTATACAGTGTGTAAATTAATTGGAAAGTCAGTAGTTATTACTCCTAATATAATGCAAATATTGAAATTCCGTTTTTTTTTTAACATAATAGGTGATTTATAGACCATCTTTTACCATGGTTAAAAAAAAAATCCAAAAGTCAAAACCGCCAAAAAAAATTGTTGAAAAATTTCGAAAATAGCCACTTTGTAGAATTACTTATAAGTTACTCAGAGTAGAAAAAAATTTTGAAATCGATTGAGTTTTGAATGAATGAGAGCATTCAAAAAACACAGCAAATTGTAAAATTGTATAATTTTTAAACTTTTAAATAGATAATAATATGATATTAGGTAATGAAGTACACACAACTCGTTAATATTTTTTGTAATTTTTTGTTTATTTTTAAAAATGTTCAAAATGCCCCCCCCCCCAATGACTGCTATACATAACTCAGTTTTATACAACCATGATCTTTGTAATGAAATTATACAATATGTAATTTGCTGTGTTTTTTGAAAAATAAAATGCTCTCATTCATTCAAAATTCAACCGATTTCAAAATTGTTTTTTTCCCTGAGTAACTTATAAGTAGTGATTTATAACCAAAACGTCTAAAAATGCAAAATTCAATTTTCATATTTTGAATCAGGGAGACATGAAACGAATTTTCACCTTGGTGAGCATTGCGTAGGATTAAACGCATTTGTCATCAACATCCTTTCTCTAATAATGATATTGTATTCATTTTAATCGATTTCAGTCGAATCGGTTATCCGATTATACATTAAACTCACATTGAACGTCGGCGTTAATAGCGATATATATATATATTATCTTTGAGACTTTTACCTTCTATGCGCTCTAGTACTCCTACGTTGTTCTCACGTAACCGGAACTCGCTTATCCCATTTACTAGTGATGGCGTGACCACGGTTGGTCGCGGAATCATTAAAATACCGTATTAATATATTACTATCACGACCTTTAGACACAAATTATTATTCGCTGACGTCGTCGTGAACTATTAATGTGTATGCATTAATATTATTATAGTTCCCGCACACGGGTCACGGTATTTGGACACTTACAACATTTATATTAGTTATTAGTTAATTACCATCGTCGTACGATTCACCAAAACGTACTTACGCACGTGTTCAAGAGGACGCTTAGGTGGTATTGGTCACACTACTGATTATGTCTTGCGCAAGGGCGTCATCATATAAGATGCTGCGGGGTATACGATTGTGGTTTTAAATTATTATTGATTGATATATTATTATACACTTACTTTATTGCATATTATGTATCATACACTTTATCGGGAGAGTATTTATTTAATAAAAGAGGTTTTAATATACCATAAAATTTGCATTTCATAAGTTTATAGTGGAAATATTATGTGACGATATTATGCATTTTAATGGAAATACGCAAAACAAATTGCAAACCACCATTATTTAATCGTGGACATTACAAACAAAAGTAGTAGCAAGAAGTATATATAAAAAAAAAAAAACCATGCTAATACATATGAATCCCAGCTTCAGCTATCACACGTCGCTTTTCTACTCTTAAATATTAAAATTTACTAACTCTTTGCTTTCAAAATTCTCGAGTACATTTTCAATCTCCTATGGTTTTCAAAATAAATAAAGGGTTGGTTTTGGTTTGAATGCGCTCGTGTAACATAGCTTTTATCATAAAAATTTACAATACTATAATTAATCAACCAGCTCGTATAGTTGATTTTGATATAATTTTGAATAATCTTAGATTGGCGACAGATCCTACTCTGCGTTGTACTTTTTCGCTGTGGTACATATTTTATAATCATGCCGTTGACGACGGTAATTTAAAACGGGAATTCTTCAAACGCTTAAAAGCGGAAATATGCGGTGTATGTTCGCAGCGTGAGTCACATCCTATATTCGACGGCAAAGTGCATTAGTCCATCATTATAATATATTATTATGGTCCGTTTTAACTTTTACGATCCATTTATCACTATAGAGCACGGCTCGCGCCAAGTCCACCACCGTGTTTGTATAGATCATATTGCACGTTTGCGGATCGAGAGAAATACGACCCGAACAACTTTCCAAGTAGTAAACTCTTTGTAGTAGTTACATCACTAAAATAACGATATGGATCTACGTTTCTCTCTCTCTCTCTCTCTATCTCTCCTTCCGCAGTCAGTGTGCCAGGATTCGCGTTCCCTTTACGAAGGCATCACATACTTTCATCGGATTTACTATTATTTAGGCACTATGAATTGTTACATACGTATTCAACACAGGGTGTACCGAAAATAACGATTTTTAAAAAACGACTAAAATCACGTCATTATTAAAAAGCCGGACATACTTCGCACGATGGGTGTTCTGCGCACGACGGGTGGGATCCTCTTGACGGGTGTAGTGAATTTCAAAGAAACGATAAATCATCTCTTCAATAAAACGATTCTGAACGAAGGAAATTAATAATATAAAAAATAAATGAAAAAAAAAAAAATGTTAAAAAAATGTCCAAAATTTATTTTTCACATTGGTTTTCAAAATTTTGTTGTGCCAAAATCTTTTTTATACGATTTTTTATCTATGTTAAAATTTTTATATAGTTCGGGTCAAAAACTGATGGTTTTCGAGTCGTTTTTGTCAAATTTTGGGTAGCTTTTTCCAAAAAAAAAAAATTTGAAGATTTGAGGAATTCAAAAAATGACCTCTCTAAAGTACAATCTAGAGGCAAATCTTCCCATTTCTATTTAATACGAAGAGCAATATAATTCAAATACCTCCCCCCTCCCCGACCTGTTGACATGCTGCAGTAACGTGATCGAGAAAATTACCTCTCAATTCTTCCCAAAAATGACACTTAAAATTTCTTTTTCAAAATCAGCGCGATAATTGTTCGTGGCGATATTCTTTTATATAATATTATAAACGCGTTAATTAACGAAAGACAAAAGTGCAAAAAAAAATGTTTTCGTTTTTGGCCGATTTAAAGTAGCACACACGTTTTGGAGCGCCCTGTATGACCTGAGTATCGTAACGTCGGAAATACCACGATCAAAATGATTATTATACGCGCGAAACCGAATTTTCATTTCTTTCGATGATCCACGCCCATAAATAATATTCTCTCTCCCATTGATCACGGCGCGATGCGTTTATATATTAACGTATTATGCACAGCACTGTAGGCACACGCGGACATGTGCGCTTATTGCTGCTTTTATACATTCGTATATACCTACGAAGATAATAATTTGACAGCTGCGGCGGCGATCGTGCCGTATTACTTTGGGAGCTAATTATTTATCATATTATTTTTTTTTTTTTTCAAGGAAGAAACACGAGAGAGGAAGAAAACACGACGTATATACAGAGTGGAAAATAAAATCGCATCCGATCACTATCGCTCGTCTCTTTTCATTTTTTTTTTTTTTTTCTATTCTTACCTACTATTATTTTTATCCTTTTTTCGTCGTTTCGCTCGCAGTGGGTGTCCGTACGCCGTAACATAATAATATTATCATAATCCACACGCTGGCGGACGTACGTATTGCGTGTTCGCGGGAATCGTGCGGATGCGCTCTGCACGCAGCACGCGGTGGTCTCTTCGCGCGCGCGCGCACTCGTCGTGGTCCCTGTGGGCTATATTACGACGACGACCGCGACGTAGGAACCGTCGGAATAATATTATTATTTTCATTATTACTGTGACCAACTATGACCCCCCCCCCCGGTCCGGATGGTAACGTTATCCTATCCTATTCGCGTGATGCCAGTTACGTAAGTACACGTAATTTTTGTACTCCTTTCCGCGCTTCTTCCGCATACGGGTGGCCTCGGGATATTATAATAATAAAAAAAAAAAAAAAAATGATAATAATAATAATTTGATACGGCCACGCGGCGGCAGACGCGACGAGGTGAAAGGACAAGCAGCCTGTTGCTGCTGCTGCTGCTGCTGCGTTATTATTATTATCGTACGTGCTAGAAAAGCAGAGGATCGGCCGACGAAGACGTAAGAAAACGTGCGAACGCGCGATACACGGTAATAATAATAATAATAATAATAATGATAATAGTAATAAATTAATGTTTTCGTGTCCGAGAACCTATATATTTCCTGCGAATATTTTTATCGGGTGCGTGCATACGTAATACTATTTAAGATTGGGGAAAAAAATGCTCGTTTCGGCGTTCGGTAAAAACGATAGACCTTTCCTTACGCATAAGTGACCATAACGTATTATAATAAAACGAAGAATGTGGGTAAAAAAGAAAATATCAGTGACATTATTTTGAAATATCATTCTGTGCGACGACGAACCCGTGGAAGAATGTCGCTTAAACTCTGTAGGTATTCCATTTTCAGTTGAACGGTATAATGATGAGTTTTGTTCGACATCACCACTTCGGTTCGTCTGATCTTGTAGCAACACACTGATTCGTTGAGGAAGCTGCGTTCATTTGCTTTGCTTACTCTTCAACAGCAATCAAAGGTGTTCTTGCGTTTTAAATCATTCCAAAACTAGTACTAGGGGTAGGAATTATCAACGTAGCGCACAGTGGCAGGATCCCTTTATCTTCAGAATAGAGCGTAAAGAACCACCAGCCTAACATTTTGAAATTTGAGAAGTTCGCTATGTTTATATCCACTGCATAAACCCCAATTACCAGTCAAATCCCTCCCGCAAGAGAGGATAACCTAGACTTTCTTTCTGAAACTGACATAACAGGACATACTAAAATACATCTGACTACCAACACTTTAATACTAAACAGAGGGCTGTAAAGTATCTGAAAAATGCACAAACAATATTTTAAACATAAAAGTATTGATAAAAGCTTATACAATTTGTTATTATGTTAATTATGTTTCTATATCCATAAATTCATCCACATAGATTTTCTTAATTTTATAATTAGTTCATACCATTTTATCGTGTTCATTCGAAGCTCTTTATAAAAATTCAAAACGATTATCAATTTCCTGTTACATTAAAATTATAATTAGAAGGCAATAATTGTAAATTATAATTAATGTTTTTTTGATTTGATATAAAATATAATGAAAAATCAATAATGAGTATTAATGTATTTAATATAGATAACTATGATACTAAGGAGTATAGGAATAAGCGCATGTATTTAGTGAATATATTAAAAATAAATAAATTGTTATAAATATTCTTATACTATTAAGTATTAATTATTTCGATATTGCATCTATTAAAAACCGGTATAATAAAATATATCATTTATTCGTCAAAGTTTTTGGTTTTTAACCGTACAAAAATTCAATGTATAAGCTTGAAAGGACTGGCAAATTACTGTCGTCATAGATCTCCCTCAGCATCTGCCACTGACCGCTGCTTTTATTACAAAAACGGCAAAAGCATTTTCTCGAGTATAATAAAATAATTACTGTTACTGCGATTCCGTTGAATTTCGAACGAATACAATTTATTATTATTTTTTTTTTTTTTTGACGCGATTAATACACATGGTGTACACAAGCGAATATTTTCAGCGACCTTAGCCCAGCGGTTCTCAACCATAAGGTCGTGACCCAATTTTGGGTCGCTAAGAATTTACAACGTTAATGAAATATTTTCATTTTCGACTACCAATGTGAAATAATTTGAAAAATAATTAATGAAACTTCATTTGTAAATAATTTTTTTAAACAGGCTTATAATCTATCATTTTGGACGTCGGTTTTAAATAAATAAGTACACGAAGAGTAATATAGTTTCTTTTAGTTATGATTTTAACTGAAAAAATTAAGTGGGTGTGGGAGGACGGGTAGCTTCCCGTTGAAATTATTTCCAAAAAGGTCGCGAGAAAAATTAGGTAAAAATTTTGGCTCGCCGTCATACAAAGGTTGCCTCAGTCTATAATATAAAACTCGGAACACTCTCGTTTTCTTTAGCTACGCGCATCCGTGTCCGCTACGCCGCCGCCGCGAAATTCCCGCGAAACATTTGCCAAAACGCCGCGCTTTCGTACTGTGTATGTATAACAGTAGGTACACTCTTGTTTTCGTTTTCAGTGACCAGTCGATGCCAGAAAAAAAAAAAATAAATAAAAAAAAAAATTATGAAGACCATCGCGTCATACGTTTTTCAATAATACCATCGCGGGTCAACGATCCTTTTCATAAATTATATATACCTATTATTATTATTAATATTACACGACGGTCGGTCGTAATACTGTCGAAGTCGCTCGGAGAGAGAGAGAGAGAGAGAGAGAGAGAGCTGTGGGGAACACGAAGGTTACATTTTTATACATCGTGCCGCCGCTCCATATTTTAATAAATAATAATAACAACGACGACGCGACGTGGTGTTTTCACGTTCACATCGTCGCACACGCCTATACTCGCAGGGAGAAATGTAATATTGATATGTATATAATAGTCTTTAATTATTATTTTTCGCTCGTAACCGGGTGATAATTAGGGCTAGGGTACTCATAGATAGGAGTTTGCATATTTTTAAAAAATCATTCAAAACATAGCTATAACTAATATAAAAATGCGTATGCAGTTCTCTTTATTTTGCATATTTAGCTCTTTTTTTTTTCGATATAAATGCATATTTCGGTTATATTTTAATTTTAAGTGCATATATTTCATTATATTTTTCAATATTTAATTTGAATTTTCTAGGTGTCGGAAAATTTTTGCCAGAATAACCGAAGAGATACTTAAGTATTATTTGATGTTTGATTTGTTTAAATGTAAGAGCTTGAAAAGAATAAAGATTAAAAAAAAAAAGTTTATTTCATAAATACAATAAAAGAAGAAATAATAATACACATTATTATATATATAATACAATGCAATTTTTAAATATTTTGATTTTTTACAGTAAAATTAATGTTTTATAAGAAAAATATTTTAGTTTTTTTGAATAATTTTATAGTACATTTAGTAAATTTTTAGAGCATGAATGCATGCATATTTTAAGGTTTTTTTGAGCTATAAGTCCCTAGTCCTAGTGATAATAATGTCCGACACGGTGTGTGTGGTCACTATTGTTCTCGCTCCAGAGTTGTGTCTTTAACCGTAGATCGTAATGAATAAACCAGACGGTAAATGTGAGCGACATTATATTCGACGAGCGCGAATAACGCGTTTTTTTTATGACCCCTGGAGGTTATGCGATACGAATTTATTATTATAATTGTTTTTTTTTTTTTTTAACCCTTAGATACATTTCTTATACTGTATAATATGTGTGTACACACACGCACATGTTATACAATTTAAAAAGCCGGAAATACTTCGCACCGTGGGTGTTCTTCGCTCCCCTCTGTTGGGGCAACATGGTGGATGTATTGAATTTTAAAAGAACGATAGATCAGTTCTTTAACAAATCGATTCTGAATCAAAAAGCTTCAGTTTAAATAAGACATTTTACTTAAAAATTACTAAGTTTATTATTATTGCAAAAAAAAAATATATTTTTTATCCCACTATTTATCTGAGAACAGGGAAAAAAATGTGTTGGTACACATTTTCAACAATTTTCTACCACCAAAATATTTTTCAAATTATTGTCTACCTTTATTTAAATTTTCCTAAAGGTTGAGTTAAAAAAAAAAAAAGGAAGTTTAAAAGCCTTTTTTGTCAAATGTCGGGTAGTTTTTCCCAAAGTTTGATCAGAAGTACCTTCTTGAGCAAAGTTCTGATTCAAAAAAATTCAAGATATTTTATGATGGCGTTATGAGACGGTCACTGTGGTGATTCAAATGACTGGGGGTCGTACGAATAGGTCACAGCGTTTTGACTTAAGGTTAGGCCCTAGGCACGTAGCTAGGAATTTACATCTAGGGTGGCCAAACTTTGGTCAAAATCAAACTAGGGTGGCAAATGTTAACGCAACTTAACTCTATCGCGTGATAAAAAAAAAAAAAAAAACACGCACTGTTACCATGTTTAAAGTATAGAAATAACAATCAGTCTTATTCCAAATGTTTTATATACGTTCATAATTTCATAGCAATATTTCTATACTCACTGCAATTTAACATAATAATATGGCTTCTGTACTAAATTTTTATTTTGATATTGTAATTCTCACTCTCATCAGTTCCACATGATGAGCAGAAAAAGGTGTCAAAATATCACTGTAACAATCTACTTAATAATAATAATTGTAATAATGATTATGTTATAATATACTGAATTAAAAACATAAAAAATCAGAATTATTTAAAGTTCATATTATTATCTTTCCTCACAATGGTTTTTGTTCGACTTGAGATTTAATGAACGTTTAATTTATACCAACAAAATAGTTGGGGTGGCCAGTAAACTGCTAAGGGGGTGGCTCGGCCACCCCTTAGCTACGTGCCTGTACACGGTACTAAGTGCAGTTTTATCTCAGTCGACAATGCATACTATATCGTACGACTAAACGTTTACCAATTCCAAAAAGATGATTTTCAATATAATATATACGTAAAATGTATTTGATTTACAACTCTTTTTAAGTCGCACGGCCTCCGAATCGTGGTGTTAGGGGATAATGAGAAGGTTTTATTGCCGTTATTTTTGTTATTTTTCTGTTACACGCCGTCGAAGAACAAAAAATAGTGACCATAATAATAGGTAATAATTATTATTATCATTTTTGATAAATTATGAAATGCATTTTACTGCTATTACACTTATTACTTTACAACACAGCTGTCGCCATAACAAAATATAAATTCATAACATTCACGCGTACATTATATGGTCATAGGTAAACCTTTAATTACATTATGTAAGATGATTGCTTATTGGTTAGTACCTGCACTCGGGTAATTACCAAACCATGAAGCTACTCGCGTAGTCGTCACGTGTGTTATATTATTCAATTATCGGTCCATCAACTGTGGTCGGAGAAAAAAATGTAATTCAATTTAGGTATATATGAAACATTGTCGTCGTGGACCAATTATAATTTCAAGCGCACAAATCATTTTGCTATCATAGTGTAGTAACTCCATTATTTTGTTTTTTCCAACGTGATTTTACTACATGCTCATAAAACATAATCACGATGATTAATGAACCTGTCCACACGTCTAATGGCACGTCTAAATCGTACAACACGGTTTGACAATATGACCTATGTACATAATACTCTTGTTGATTGATCAAGTGATAACATAATAATACTACTACTGTAAATAAACACTATATTACTTAATACCCTATGAAATCGTAATGAAATCTTTGAAATTTGAAAATTGTCGAAAACATTTCTGTTGATTATTTTCAAGAGAACAACATGAATTTTAAATCACTAGCACATTCGATACAATCGTATACGTTTTACACTTGACCAGAGCCAAAAATTTTGAGGCCTAAGCAAGATGAAAAATGTGACACCACATCTAATCAATTATATTTTTATCAGAACTCTTAATTACGAGTAATTAATCTCCTGATAAAATATTTTATATTTCGAAATGTCATTCCATACTTTTTGCATGTACCAACTCGTAAACGATTACTATAATATATTTTGTGTTTTGTCTAACAAGAACAGAAATACTAATTTGTAACATTTTAAAACTAAAATTTATATTTTTTAAATTATAAAATTCGAGAAACTCGTCACGATTGTATTGAAACGAATTTACTTGAAATAATTTTTGAGTTTGACAGTTCAGATATTAATATAAAAACCGAATGTTGATTTAAGAACAAGTGACTTTTTGTTTAAACTTTAGTTCGGTTTAAATTGTTATTTTGTACGGCAGTTATAGAAAGAAAAAAGAAAAATAAACTTTCATGATTCTTAATACTAAAAGGTGGAGGCAACAGATACTCAAAACTGTTTTTTCGGGTCATTTAACCGAAATTCGGACCCGGACTTAAGATTTAGTTTAAGGGCTTGTGAAAAAATTAAATTACCTTGACGGGCCCATATCACTTTTTAAAACTTTTTATTCATTTATATTAACACATCTCAATACAATGTGTGCTCCGAGTTAATAATGAGACTACTAATCGAATGAAACAATTAAATTATTCGTTTATTTTAAAATCATTCGAATCAGCTCGATTATTCGAAATCATTCAAAATCTTATTCAAAGGCAGGTTTAACCCTTATAGGAAAATAAGGGGCCTGGGAGGTTTGATTTTCACGGGGTCCGCCAAAGCCAATATAAATATGGTCGTGCTAACGAGGGATACGCCACTGTAAATGACAAATGTTATAATACATTCGGGTAATAAAAGGTTTAATTTGAACTCGGACTTCAGCTGTCCGTATCTGTCATTAAGGTATCTAATCTAATTATTTATATAATTAATAGAACAATTTCAAATTAAGAATTTCAATAATAATTTAAAACTGAAAGATGCAAACGACCGCTTTATATATCGTATAATATCATCATCATCATCATCATCATCGTCATAAAGATTGCACGTTTAACATTTTAATTAAAACGTAATTGAAATATTTACGGAGAAGAGACGGTCGAAAGAGTTAATTATTAATGTTCGAACAGCGTGCAGAGCTGAATAATTGCGCTTTTGAAGTTTCACAATAAACTCGGAGAGAGATGAGCAAAAATGTTTGTAAAATTCATGTTAAACGCTTCGCAGATATTATATATAACAATTAAAAATAAACTTCGCGAGATGTATTCGAAAAATTCCGACAGTGATAAAATAACACCGACTAAGTATAAAATTTCACCTCAAACATTTACGAAAATTTTAATTTCAATAAAATCTGAATTGGACTGGTGTTTACAATTTAATATGAAAATTCTAATTTGTTAGCTATTTAAAATAAATACCGTTTTCTTCATTAGAACGTTTTTCAATTTCCTTTTTTTAATTGTAATTTTAAAATGTTCCAATGAAAATATTCATTACTCGATATTACCTATATTTCATGTTTTAAATTATTTTGAAATTATGCAACGGACATGCCATAAAACACAAAACAAAAAAAAAAAAAAAATGCTCGAATTATTACAATGTCATTATAAATATGCATTTTTCATTATAGAACCGAATAATTCAAAAAATATTTCTAAATTAAATTTATTATAATATGTTCCAAATCAATGGTTTAAATTAATGCAGAGTTTATTTTTTTTTCAAATATTCATTATTTTTATAAAAGTAGTATACTCAAAGATCTTAAATATTAATCTAATGCACATTTTCAATAATTTATTGTTTTTATTAATAATATTAATTTCAATACTGATTATACAAATTATAAATTATACAAAATCTTTCAATACAAATATTAAAGATTTTAATTTTGACACGGCCTTAATATATTATGTATTAAATATTATGGAAAAACTATACATACTGAATATTTAATATTTTATCAGCACTACCAGTTCTTCAGTTTTTACCATGATCGGGTTACAAAATAATTTTAAACGCAGATAAATCATTAATTAACATAATAAAATGCGAAAAAAATATACATATATATTTTGACTTCTT
Source organism: Stegophylla sp. TES_Ste_2020 (assembly GCA_025469315.1). NCBI lineage: Eukaryota > Metazoa > Arthropoda > Insecta > Hemiptera > Aphididae > Stegophylla > Stegophylla sp. TES_Ste_2020. The sequence goes on from JAIPRM010001583.1 coordinate 12,888, forward strand.
CATTTCAGTGATAAAATTTGAATATCAGGCTACATCTGTAATTAATATGTCAGCAATTTATTGCTATTCGTTGTTTACTTGAAAACGCTCTGTTGTTATTCACGCGAAGAACTTTTTGTTTTTTAATCTATTCATCTTGTATAAGATGTTCATAATGTTATTAACACGTACGTACAAAAATCAAAAATAATAAAATGTAAACATTGCGTTTCCTCGTATAATTATTATGCATTTTATTGTACACAGAAATAGAATTTCAATAATAGAAATTTGTAAAAGGAAAATCATGGTAGACGTATCTGTGATTATTATTCAATATCGCTCACCAATTACATACGATGATTAAAACATAATATTTTCCTAACGTTCACGTGTGCGAAATGCATAAAAAGTACAGAAACAAAGAATACCTTCATCACATATATTTTCATTTCTGGGAACGGTTATTTCTCATTGTTCGTGCGTTCTGACTCGGACAGACATTATTATATAATTGTGGAGTAAACCATTTAATGAAACTTCCTATTCTCATGGGGCCTCTTATACGATTGGTTAAATAGACCCTAAAATATGCAACACGTTGCAAAATACAATGTTTAGGAAGACCATAGAAAAATAATACTTAAACATTTTCAAAAACTACTTCATTTTATTAATTTTAAAATTATATAGAAACTAGTAGCGTTATTCGTCATACACCACAAGGAATTGGTTGGCTCTTTTGAGTCTTTCAAAAATATTTTAGTATGTTTAATTAAATTTATTTTACTATGCTTATATTTTATAAACAATTTACTATCATTTTGATTTTTGGTACATGGAAATAATTTTCTTCTACCTTCGTACATATTTTTCCTTAACTTTTTTGATTTCGAAAAGTCACGTAGGTTCTTGTCGTACGAGTTTATTTTACGTCATGTTAAGATCATTTAAGATCAGTTAAGATCAGCGCTTTGAAATTGACATCACTGTGTTTGTTTAATTGGTAACTATTTTCATCTCATGATGTATGTTCTCCGTTTATTGAAATTACCGTTTTTTAAATTGTTAGATATTTTTTTTTCGGTGACTACGCACTTACAGTGTGTGCAATGGAAAAAATCATTTTTCTTATCTTTGTTTTCTCTGAATTCACTAAATTTCGTATTATTAATGAAAATGCACCTTTTCCCACGTCGTTGGGTCTCAAAAATTGTAGAATTACTTATGTTCATCATTAATTATTGCATTTAAATGCGATTAATCCAAATGAGCGTTTAAATAGTTAGTTAACTTATTACAGCAGTCCGTTTAGGCAAATCTTACAAACATATTTTATCTTTTTCTTCAAAAGTTCATAAATCACAGTTACTACGCAGATAATACGCGTAGTGTACTGCTACAACATTACTGTACAAGTACCCAAATATGTTAGCTTATGAAACTTTTTAGTACTGACAAAAAACTCACAAACTTTTATTTGTATTAATTGTCCAAAAACTTTAAAATACAAGTATCTAATATAGAATTTTTTATACATCAGATGTAATAAGTTTACTCACCATCCATTATGTTAAAAAAAATTTCAAAATTCACATCGCGTAACTTTGACAACACTTATATGTGTTTAAAATATTTATGTTTTTTTAAATATGTGTTTTTGCGTTATTTGTGTCGTATCAGTGAACACACGTTAAATACAAGTATCCGCGTAATGATCGGTGTTTATTAATATACATCATTAATTATAACCCGTTTTTAATCATTTATATAGTAGATATTATGTTAATTATTAAATGAAAGTTTGAAATGTTCGAATAAAAATTAACTGGCCGATATCATGTTTGAAATTTAAATACACGACATATCTATTATCGGTTTTAAGTGGAAATGTCCGTTTGACGTTAACCCAACGACTCTGTTATTGAGATTTTATCGTTTAAAGAATTTGTGCATACGCTTCTTGCAAATTTGTTGATGTTTTTCTCCTCGATATTGTCACTGAACTATAGTGGAAAAATTGATCGGTCGCCTGTAAGTTTTCCCCTTAAATTTGCATTCAGTAATTCCAATCTATTATGTATGAAACTGTTACTGCGAACCTTACGTTTTTCTGACTCTTACTCTTTCCTTGAAAAAAAAAATAATAAAAATTTATCAAACGTAAAAACTCGTGAATAATAATAAAACTTCCTTAAAACTAAAAAAAAAAAAAAATAGCTTAGAGGCGTGTTAAAGTAGTATAAAATAAACTTACATTTTTATACTTTTGTCTTGTAAGCAAATAGTTTGTAAACAATTTTTTATGTTCACAAATGTTTTAGCATAATAATTTAAAAATAAATAAATAAACTTTTATCCAAAAATAATATCATGTTAAAAGTAAAACGAATAAAAATTTAAATACAACATTTTTCAATATACGATAAATGTACGTAATTAACTTCATTCGGTCGTCAAAGTGTAAAATCCGTTGTTATAATTTGTATTTTATTTAAACATCATTCTATAAGACGTATTAAAAGACACAAAGAACTGTTTTTTTATACATACCGATGGCAATATCTACGGTATTACACAAAAGCAATTATTTACTTAACATTTTGAAGGTGATTTCACAAAAAAATAAATAAAAAATCTTTTATCAAAATCGCATTGACCTCAATCAACTAAGATGCTTAACAATTTTAAGTTTTAATCTAAAAACTCCTACAAGCGATGAAAATAATTACATATGTCCTTTAGAGTATTCATAGATTTAGGTTAATATCCTTGAATGACATCCGATTGAAACAAAAATTGACAAAAAAAAAAACCCCAGAAACTATCTTTTTTTTTTTAATCAAAACTTCATAAAAATTTAAACATAGGTAATCAATAATATGAGAAATATTTTGTAGCAAGAAAATTTTTAAAATGTGAAAAAAAAATTTGTGAATTATTTTCTAATACATTTTTCTCTTTTCTTTATTTATTGGATAAAAATAGTAAAGTAAAGTAAAGTATGTAAAGTGAAGTAAAACAAAGATATGTAAAGTATAGATAAGAAGCCGGGTATACTTCGCACCATGGGTATTCTTCGCTTCTCGGATCAGATACTCTCGGTGGGTGTGTTGAAAATGACGAATATTATTGTTTTTTAAATTATTAACTTCCTTTGCTCAGAATCGTATTATTGAATCAATGAATCTTTTCTTAAGAATCGTTTCTTTAAAATCTAACACACCCACCAAGAATATCTGACTCGAGGAGCGAAGAATACCCGTGGTTCAAAGTATATGTCAGGATTTTTAAATATTGTATTAGCAATATTTATTTCATAAATAATTTCAAAAACATAAATCATTTTTTTTTTTTTTTTTTAAATGACAATTCATATATCATGTAGACGGGTTTCATTTCTCACTTTTACTTTTATCGATATTTTGAATTATTAGTATGAGCTATTCCACGTGTAAAGAACATTTTCTTATGTACGGAAATAATATGAAAGGTTTAAAATTCTTAAGAATTTTATCGATTTCATTGTTTATAATTCCACTTACATATACTATATGGTATAAAATATAAATAATCTATTGGTCTATAATTATATATATATATATATATTGGTATCAGAAATCGGTAGAAAGTTCTGAACGACAATTTTCCCTTTATATATATATATTATAAAATATTGTTTCGCATGATATTTTTGAAATACTATTTATATAAATATTGGAATTCTATGTAGTCGATTAATTCATTTCCAACCCCAACGTTTCATTCGCTATGAATAAAATATAAAGTAATTAAATACACACTAATTTGTTTTAATTCACAATTATTAAGTTTGAGCAAGATCTTCGTGATTAATTAACGTCTTCATAGTACCCGAACATTTTACCCTATCTATGGCACTAATTTAAACAAACCTTTTGGTAAATAATAATTTTATATTAGTGAAGGAAACAGAAATACTCGTATATACATATATATATATTTATATAACAGTCTTATACATAATATAAAGAAAATAAGATTATTATTTAAATTTAAATATTTTCCTTTTTTTTCTTATATAAAGGAACACCAATAAGAATAGACATCGACTTAAAATAATTGTCTTAATTAGTCAAATTTTGTGCATTTCATGCGATACAATCGATTAAAAAATTCTTATGAATATGCAAAAGCAATAATTTCAATTAAAATATCGTTCGGTTAACATTCGGTCGATAGACTTAATTGTATTTTTCACTTTGAACACCAAAATGGGTAAGTTTTAATCTGATATTCTCTGAGTATTATACTCTATAATATGATTTTATTCAAATAGCAGTAAAAACTCAAAAGATTACGAGCAGCTTGTGAATTGCGTTGGAAATAACGCTAATTGTTTTATGATATACCTATGTAATAACGTTTTACGAGGGAACACACTTGTTGATTGAAATATGTCCTGCATAGGTGCACCTCCTTCACACCGTGATGTCTTGTTTTCTGATGCTGCTGAGCAACAGTATCGCCTGCAGTGATCGGGAAGCCCCACCAGACTTTACAGAAAGTGACTTTCGGATATAAAAACGTTGAACGCCGGTTGGGTTTATTCACATGTTCGTCGGTGATTTTGATAACCACATGTGTCCAGTCTATATTTTGTTACTACAGTGATTTTTACACGGATTTTGTTCTTTAGTATCTATTGGATATTGTTGTTCGAAAATCTCGGCCGTTTTTCATTACATTCCGCCGCATTCGACATGGGGAGATTATCATTAGCAGTAAGTAAAACGAAAAAAAAAAATCAATTTTTGTTTCTTGAATATTTATTTTTTGATTATAAACTATATACACCCACACATTTTTTTTTTTTTTTTTTTAATATTACGTACAATATTTCAGTTTTGTTCAAAGGTATTTCATTTTAATCTATCGATTCCCATATATGAAGTAATTTTAAATATTTATAATCATTCAAAATATTTCATTATGTTCTATAATATAAAGTCTCGTACCGATTTGAATCTTGATAGGGGGTATCAAATAGTTTTAAAAAGTAATTAATATTTTTATCTTACTGTAACTTCACAAATTTGATTTTTCTCAGTCAGTACTTGAATTTTGGAAACTATACGTAATAATCTTATTTTTACTTTAATGTGAAAAGGGTATCAACCATGCAATATCATTTTTGTAACGAGCTCCTGAAACAGTAAAAACCGGTTTACAAAATACTGTTCTCTGCAATTATTTGACATGAATACAGTTTCATTAGTTGATTTAAATATTGATATTTATTTAAATAAATCGGTCTACTTTATTTATTTATCAAAAACATTCTTAAAATAAAAATATATTTACAACGTGTTTTAATTTTACTTAATAATATGTTACTCGCAATTTATGCATTAATTTAAATTAGAGAAAACTTGCAAACACGTCTTTTTGAACTGACTCGTTCAATTTGTGACGTCATAATGATACGAATTTAAATTTAAATCCCAAAGAACGTGTTAAATCGAACTGATATTTAATGGTATTTAACCCGGTTATTTGTTATATATGCAAATTAACGTTATTATAGGTTAATTCTTAATGTCGAATATACGGAACGCCAGTTGTAGACAGTAATGCAAAATTATCTCGTTTTTTTTAATCGAAGATTTAATAACACATTCACACGTAAATACTTTCAATAATGATCAATGTAAATATTTATGACTTCAATCAATTAAAACATTTCACGAACACCTACGATGAAATCAAGAAAGGGATATTCTTTGAAACGATTTAAAAGCGTTACGACAAAAACTAACGATCCGATTTCGACCTACTTCGGATTATACCTACGAAAAAGAAACTTATTATCTAATCAACCATTTACTGTGATTACTTAATGATGTCAAAATAAGTTTGTAAAATGTACGGGCCACAATAATACTATTGTGTTTTTTTTTTTTTTTTCATGTATTTTTCACAATTCAAATAAAAACGTCATATAAATACTCGAACTATTATTGTTTACACGTAAAAATAAAATAAAAATTATTATGTTCTTTCACCGAGTCATCTGAAAAACAGAATCATCTATTGTTATAATAATATTTTCAAGAATGACGTGAATTAATGTGTAATTCTTCAGAACGCATCGCTAAAAACTCCGCTATTTTTATGGCTAGTGGGGGGGGTTTGATTCCTCTCCCTAAACACAGCTATATAGTCATAATAATCAATAATATTATTAATAAGAAGATTCTCGAAAAATCTTTTTATTTACAAATATCGTTTGATACTGCAGCTGATATAACGGAATAACAATCGGTTTTTTTTTTTTTGGGGGGGTGGGCGAGGACGGAATAATATTATAACAACGTATTGTCATAATGCCCGATGTATGTAAGATTAATGCATTATGTGTTATTATTAGAGATAGGATGTTGATGACAAATGTATTTCATTTTCCTTTAATCCTATGCAATGCTCTTCAAGCTAAAAATTCGTTTCATGTCTCCCTGATTCAGAATTTGCAAATTTAATTTTGCATTTTTTTTTGCTTTTTAATGACATTTTTTTGAAATTTTTACGTCATTATTTCATTCATATAGTCATTTTTTGTAGTTTTTGTAAATTATCGGTTATTTTTCTATAATAAAATTAAGACTTTCAGGAACGATTTTACATTTTTTTAAAAATATTTTTATCAAAATAATTATCGAAGAGCTTTTGTTACAATTACATAATGTATAATTCATTGGTAGATACTAGGTGCTCACACTGTATCACAACTTATACAACATTTGCTTTTACAGAATTATACTTATAAAAATTGTATTCAATCAACCCGGATAATCTCTTTGTCGATATAACGATATATTAAGTTCGATGTTCACGTGGATTTTTTAATTTTCTTACTCAATTCAAATATGTTTGGACACTTACAATTACATATTTTTCAATTTGTATTTTAAACAATTTTTTTCGGTCATTTTTTTTCAATTTTTAGCTCATTAAAGCATTTTTTGGGGATCATTTTTGGTACTTTTTTTAGGTCATCAACATCCTATCTCTAGTTATTATTATTATTATTATTCTATGCGTTTAGTATCACGTGTATGTTGGACATTTATTACACAACAAGATTTACTCAGTCGACGCATTATTGCAACGGGACTTACTGTGTATTCGTGGTAATAATAATATAATATCAAGACAAACGTGTAATCGCGATCGGGATTCGAATGGAATTCGGCCAGTGAAAAAAGTGACGCGATGATTACGTCGTCGATTAATATACTCTCAGTGTCAGCAGCATTCGGCTGCCGAACATTGACAGAATTTTCTACAATTTGAACTTGCGCGTTTTCCGCTTCAATCGTCGCGAGACGTGTAGTTGTTAGAACTAAGATCAGGAATTTCATATGCATTTGTATATTTTTAATAAACAGTATTGAAAAAGTAGCTTTAATAAGATATACAATATTATCTGAGAGTAATTTAAGTTTGCATATATTTGCATATTTGATACATTTTTCATTATATTGTTTATATTTTAAGATCATTAATAAGTATAATGCATATATATAAAAAAAATTATAGATCAGTTTTTATAATCATGCATATATTATATTAAAACTTTTTGAAAATATAATGCACATATTGATTTTATATATATATATATATATATATTTCTATACATAATTCAATAGATAGAATCTATTTTTTAGAAATCATTAAATATGCATAATATTCGTTTAAATATTAATTAAATATGCACTTTTTCATTGAAATATGCCTAATATGCATTTCCCATTTTCCATTTCTAAACTTGCCATTGTATAATTGGGATCTCTAGCTTAGTGTGCTAAGCTATCGAGAACATATAGAACAATCTATTAACATTTATATATATATATTTCGAGCATTAGTACCTACCCATGAAATAGCGAGAACAATCACTAAAATATTCTTCGTGTTTTACAAATCATTAGTAATTAAATTAAATTAAATAAGTAGGTAATTAAATTCATTAGTAATTGTTTATCATAACTATCCTGTATAGATAATCGAATACAACGAGTTATATTCAAATACATTTCAGTGTAATATGTACCACTTACTATTTTCAACGGTTTAATTTATTATAATGTCAAAAACAAATTTGATTTTAACTCTTTGTCGAAACTTGTTTCGATTTAACTCACGTGACAACGAAAATAAGTGCATAAATCCACGGGGGTAAATTTAAACCTTTTTATAGTGCATACAATTTCTGATCCCAAATTTAAATTATTATGTTCTCCACAAAACGATTCAGAGCGAAACTCGGTGGGTCGCCCAGACAGACAAGTATGCAGCAGCAGCAGTCCTGTGTATACCTACGACTATTACTCAGCTTCACGTCTCGAGCAGTCCGTGTAAAATCGATTTCGTACGGCGGCGCGACACTTTTTTGCCGTCCGTCGCGATCCCCGAAAAACGCGACACCTTCTGTCGAAATCAACCAATTTTATCGTTTTAACCGGTCGTTCGACAATGATACGTATTATGACGTTGTAATAATATAATAATATCAATTGGTATTTTTTGTCATACAAGTATTGTCTGTGTGTACATCAAGTCTGTGTGGGAAGTATTTGGGGGGCGCCCCCCGAGAGGGTTAATTAGATTTATAAGGTCTCTTTCATTTACCCCTGAACCATATAGTGGAGTCTCAAAAAAACTTTTCGCCTAATAATATTTCTATTAAATCGAGTACAACATCATCTCCATAAGCATTTTAAAACCGAAAACATTCTTGTAGACTACTTATAAGTGAAAACGTCGGACATAAAATAATGTTTGGTTAACACAAAAATGAACAATAAGAAGTATTAACATTCAATACAATATTGACATAGAACACTAGTGTCACCCCTGGAACTTGTTATATTAAAATTTATTACATTTCTGTTTTAATTTTACATATTTACATAGGTGAAGATCAAAAGGCCTACACTTATAGATTCGAATAGAGTAAAGACATAGTATAATATACAATATTTATAATTTTAACAATATCTTATAACGATTATAGTACGTACCTAAATTAATTTTAACAACGATAAATTGTCAATCGGGACTTGGCTGTACGACGCACTACACGTCTTGTTAAAACCACGGATACACTAAAATAATAAAACTTCATCTTATCTTTTGTATCTAAGTACGATATAACAGTTACGATATTTACAATAGCTTTTTTTCTGGATTTTCAACTTAGTTTTGTCCTACAATATCAGATTGTATTGTGTATGTGGTATTTTAGTTTCTGTTAATATAATGTTTAATTTTTTTAATTTAATTTTTTTTCGCAAAACATTTTTTTCATATAGAAATATTAGTCCTTAAGTTTAGGCCTGCAACTTTTTGAATCAGAATTAATGGTAATTTTAAAAATACTCCTTTACACCTTTTAGAATTCTAAAATAATAAAATAAAGTTACAATAATTTTTCGATGACGTCAATTTTCAAATCGTGCTATCATATTTATCGTTTATGACTGATAGAATTAATTTGCATTTTATCATAAAACAATGACGCAAAAAAAAAAAAAAGAGAGAAAAAAAGAGATCAAGGGGGATCTAACCTCCATATTACACCACCAAAATACGTCACTGAATAGCACCCCACCTCACCAGCCTGTAATAAGTGTCAACGATCAATGTTCTATCGAAAGCTCAATAGTAACTTTGAACGTTTTCTCGTCATATTATTTTAGTTATTGAGAGGCAGGGGGCGGGGGAGATGTTCCTCGATCAGAAAAGTAAAAAAAAACCGCTGTTTTAACGTGCGTTACGTTCGCGTACAATAACAGTAATAATACAACTGTAAATGCACGTAAACATAATATTATATTATTACATATAGAGAGGAGACGCGCGCATACGTAACGCGTATATTATAATGATGTGCATGCCGATTGCCGATAGCAGCAGATCGACGGACGAGTCACGACGTCTGGATGTTTCGCGGGACACGTCTCCGTTCGCGCAGAGAAAAAAAAAACGTTTATCGAAACGTAATTATTATACTCGTATCAGCGCACTTCCGGAATATTCGCTGTCCGCCCCCGCCGCGCCCGGCGAAAGCGCAACAGATGTTTGACGCGGTGTATAGTAACTAAACAGGCGGTGTGTTACACACAGGTACATGTGGTGTGGTAGGACAGGAGAAGTTTTTCTGGAAAAAAACCTCCTAATTATGTCGAAACTTTCATCTTTCGAAAACCAAATGAACGCGAAATAAACGAATAAATAATATTAGTCACAAACTCGTGAATACGGACGGTTATTATTGGTTATTGTTGTTTTTAGATTCTGAACAAAGTGAAGAAGCTAGTATTTTCACAATGATGTTTATTTATTTATTTTTTTTTTTTATTTTTTTTTTCTGTTAACACTTTTTCGTATAGAAATACTTGTCCAAAAGTTTCGATCAATAACTT
>JAIPRM010001583.1:23432-36677 GCA_025469315.1 Stegophylla sp. TES_Ste_2020
TTTGTTCAGAATCGTTTTACTGAAGAAATGATTTATCGTTTCTTTAAAATTTAATACGCCCGTCAAGAGAATACCACCCGTCGTGCGAAGTACACCCATCGTGCGAAGTATGTCCGGCTTTTGTTTTATTTTCTTGATTGTGTATGAATATACGCGTAAGCAAGGCAATTGAAATGAAAAAAAAAATCAAAATTTTCAAAACTTCAAGACTTTGTGATAAATAGGAAAAAACGATATAAATGTAACTCGGTGTGGGTAATTAAATTAACTTTAATATATAATATTTATATTAATGAGATAGATCCGATATCATGCTCAAGCATATTTAAATCTATGCTCAATCAATGATTCAAATTCAAAAAAAAACGTGAAACTCTATTTTTTTATTTTTCATATTTTATCATTTTTTTTTTTTTTTATCATTGAACTTTAAAATTCATTAAATATCACTAGAAATGACTTGTCGTGTAGATACAAAATTTAAAATTTTAAAAATGATATTTAACTTTTTAACCTATTAAAAAAATTGTATAAATATTAACTTGATTATGTTTACCGTCGCAGATCTCTGAAACTGGAGAACAGATTTCAGTTGTTTAAGGTCTTGTTAGAATAAAATTTAAGATGAACTCGACTTAAGATGTATTTTATGTATTTCAATTGATATCGAATTACTACGTCGAGTATATTTTGTGAATGGATGTTTTTTGGTCCAATCGACGACTTTACACTTGCCCGGATTGCAGATTCAGCTGCACATTAATCTGTATTATTTATGTTCCGGGCCCTAAATGTTACGGGATCTTGGATCCTTGTTGACTGTTATCAAAAAAAAATATTATATTTTATATTATAAATATTTTAATGTAAAAATTATCAAAAAAGAAAACGTTTTTTTCAAATTTATATTATGTATATTTATTTTTTGATTTTTTTCAACATGGTTTATACGTGTTTATATTCTGTTTTGTCATCACCAAAAAAAAAATAATGAAAACTGTCTTTGCCCAGCATAATATTATTTGTGATTACCACAAACTTTTCTACAATTAACCACTAACCACTGTATGTGTCCTCTTTATGGTGTTCACTCGAGAACTTGAGATGTCTTGTCCGTCTTATTTCGTCGCGTTTCGGGTGCGACGTTCACTTAGGTAATCCTCGCCCCCTTCCCTTTCACCGGTGTCGTACGAAAACTACTCGTGTGTATGTAACGTAGTTCAAAATTTTAAATCGTTTTAAAGAAGAGAGGCGTATAAAATCGAAACGAGAAATGGGCCTTGCCAAAGATTTTTTACATAATTTATCATCGAATAGAATCTACGGGAACCCGTAAGTACGCCACTTAAGGAGCCGGGGTCGACATGCCACCTGTAGCTTTCGCTCCGGGAGCAAAGAGGAGAGGGCAGCCACGGCGGCGAGTTGCCCGAATGCTGGAAACCTCTTTCACCGCAACGATGAGCAGAGGTGACGTGTGCGTATACACACATTAATATTAATATGTTATTATAATGACACGTCGTGTAGTAAACATATTATTATGATTAGCCCGCGACTGTTAGAGAAGGAAGAGGCGTCGCGTACGGCCGCCGCTATTCGCCTAACCTAACCTAACCTCGGGCGAAACGGAAAGAGGAGAAAACGAAGGGGAAAAAAAAACAAAAATAAACAGCCGAAAAAAGTGAAACACATAAAAATAAACGGTCTCTGTGGACTCGTGGTGTATGCCCGTTTTCCCACAGAACTTACGTTGCAGCAGACACAGTAGTGACCAAAATCGCAAATGCTACAGGTGGCATAATTTGCAGAGAATCTTTTCGCCAGATTTAAATGGTGATATGTGAAATCTTGTCATGTAAATGCAGATACAAAGCAAATTATTGTTTAATTAATATTCTTCAAAAAAAAAAAATATAATAATAATAATAATAATAATAAATAATAAAACGCATTCTTTAAAGTCTATTGCTTAGAATCAAGTACATATTATAATATGTGAACGCATGGATATACGATTTTCAAAAACATAAAAATGAAAGATTAAATGGACCACTCTAATGAGATTTGTCGACGGGGGAGCACGAAAAATAATATCATATAAGAATTTTGGACTTTTCGGAAAAATTTTACGTGTTGCAAATACTAGGCGAGCGCTGACATTCTGACGTAATTTGTTGTTGCTCACTTAATAAAATTAGCTGTAGTGAAATTATTGCTCGTGAAGTCAATTGCTTTGTGAAGTAATCGGTTTTCAAAATATCATTTTACGTTGTCCACCATCGATTAAAACTTGTTTTACGTTATTCTATTGTATTTAATAGCATAATAAATAATACCCCTTTATACTTTACTCTCGGTAAATTAAATACATCACACCGGCTGCCTGGCCGACGACGACCCGTGTTTTGTTGTTGCAGATGTAACAGTCCATCGCATACATATGAGTGTTTCCCAAAGTAGGTGATATTAGGGGCATTAGAACTACCCAAAGGGACAATTGAAGTCACAAGCTCGATTGGGGGGCATTATAAAATAATTTCCCTTCAGCGGTCACACCATCGTGACGTTGTAATTAAAAATATGTGAAATTCATTTTTTATTACTCGATGCATTTAATATATATACTAATTAATATACATTTTATTTGATTTATTGGCCTTGTTGTGTTGTCTTATGGACCCAAAAAAAAAAAAAAAAAAAAAAAGGTAATTAAAAAAAATTAATTTAAGAGGGGTGGTGAGAGATTTTAAAACACCAAAAGGGGCGTTGGGTAAAAAAACTTTGGGAAACATTGGCATATATCGGTGGTAAACGATAATCGCACTGTTACGGTGGTGAATCAAAGGCAAACTGCTATCAATTATTATCCAAATAATGCTTACACGTATTTTTTGTTTTTGTTCGTATAGGTCTGCTGCTTCTTCGTGGCGATCGCCAGCACGTCGTTATACAGCGCGCACGCGACGTTCGGCAAAGAACAGTGAGTAGTACAGACGTTATCATCAAACTCGCGCGACACGATGAACAATGAAAATAATTTGTCAGTGTTATAAAGTAGCAAACACTTTTCGACAATGCACTTGGATGTGTGTCCTTAGTGAAAACATAAATCACGCGTCTCAGGCTAGTTTTTCTATTTCTTTTTCTATTCACAACACACCGCACAGTTTATTCGAACACAGTAAGTTATTAAACGATACGTTTTACAGAGTTCGAAAACGATTTTCATTCGCTTTTTATTACCTACTGTGTGATGTCAACCAATACCATTACGATCACTATCGAGTGGTCTGTCCCTATTCGATCACGACGTTACAGCACATCGTTTGTGTAACGTCATTACGAACATGATATTATTATGATATAATAATTACGAGCTGTGTGTACAGTCATCGTAATAATTTTATATTACTATATTACCGAACATAATATTTAGCTCAACGTTCGAAGTAATATTTTATTAATTAAAATTGAATTTAGTCACACCGTAGTGTAAAATGGAATATATTAAATTTGTTCTGCAATGCATTGTTGTATTAAAAACTAATACGAAATTTTGATTTTAAGTTTTATATGAACATTAAGTAATATTAAAACAAAAATTTACAGTGTACATATTCGCGTGCACGTGCCAGTTTATGTAAAAAAACCAGTGGTTCATTACGAACACCACGACGATCATCATCATGATGATCACGATGAACACGGCGGTTCATTGGGCGGTTATGGAGGAGGATCATCCAGCAGTTACGGAGGATCGTCCAGTAGTTACGGAAGTGATGATGGCGGTAAATACAATTGTCTACTTAAAATAATATTATTAAATATGAAAAACACAGTATATGAAAAAAAATGTAGCTTTTTTATTGAGAAGTATTATATAATGTCTTTGTTAAATGGATACATGACGTGTATTATGTGATTTTAGGCCATGGAAGTTCTGGTGTCTATGATTCTGGATCAAGTGGATTTGGAGGTGGTAGCAGCTATGACGATGGTCCATCAAGTAGTTATGGTAGTGGACCATCTTCGTCGGATGATTTTAGTGACCATGGTTCTTCTGGTGGTCATGGCGCCTCTTCGGGAGGCTACGGCGGTTCTTCAGATCACGATGACTCGTCAGGAGGATACGGTGGCCTTTCGGGAGGATTCGGTGGCTCTTCGGGTGGTTACAGTGGCTCTTCGGGTGGTTACAGTGGCTCTTCGGGTGGTTACAGTGGCTCTTCAGGAGGCTACAGTGGCTCTTCAGGAGGTCATGGAAGTTCTTCTGGAGGTTATGGTGGATCTTCGGGAGGCTACGGTGGTTCTTCGGGAGGTTACGGTAGTTCTTCGGGAGGTTATGGTGGCTCCTCAGGAGGCTACGGTGGCTCTTCAGGAGGTCATGGAGGTTCCTCTGGAGGTTATGGAGGTTCCTCTGGAGGTTATGGAGGTTCTTCCAGTGGCGTTTTGTTCAGTGGATATTCTGCTGGTCACCATAAGGGATCATCATCTGGTGGATATGGTGGAAGTTCATCTGGAGGATATGGAGGAAGCTCATCTGGTGGATATGGTGGAAGTTCATCAGGAGGATATGGAGGTAGCTCATTTGGAGGTCAGGGAGGCAGTGGCGGATACGGTGGAAGTTCGTCTGGGGGATATGGCGGGAGTTCTTTTGGAGGACTCGGGGGAAGTTCATCTGGTGGATACGGAAGTAGTTCATTCGGAGGGCATGGAGGAAGTTCATCGGGAGGATACGGAGGAAGTTCCTTTGGGGGACTCGGAGGAAGTTCATCTGGTGGATACGGAGGTAGTTCATTCGGTGGTTCATCTGGAGGATATGGAGGAAGTGTATCTGGAGGATACGGAGGAAGTGTATCAGGAGGATACGGAGGAAGTGCATCTGGAGGTTATGGAGGTAGTTCAGGAGGTATCGGTGGTTATTCTAGCAGTGGAAGCTTTGGAAGCGGTGACTCTTATTCGGCCCCAGGACAAGACAGCTACGGACCACCAGGCAGCGCTTTCCCTTACAAAAAATAAAGAGCCATTGCAAAATTTCAAAACAAATAGGTTATTTTATGACATAAAAAATGTAAATTTAATTTTGTTGTATTGTTACATACGTTATTGCTATTGATTTGTATCTAATAAGGAAACAATTTTTTAATGTTTCCCTTTTCTAAGACTGACTTATCTGTTTTTATTAATGATTAAAAATAAACGCAATTTTTTAAAATATGATGTACCTGTTAATGTTAATTGTTTTTTAACTAAATCATCATACTAAAAACGATGAATTTTCGTACTTTGCACTAATTGAGTAATTTATAATATCATAAATTATAACCCACTAGAATTAAATATTATTTTTGACAAAACTGTTATAACAAAATCCAATGTCAAATGCTACAATATTTTGAATCTTATTTACAAAAGTATGACGTTAAATTTAGTACCAAATTGAAATACTCATTGAAATCATCTTTGGTATTCTTCGCTCCTCGGTTTAGATAGTCTTTTCGGTGGTTGTATTGAATTTTGAAAAAATAATAAATCATTTTTCATCATACAATTCCAAGCGAAGTATGTTAATAATATAGAAAACAATAATAGTTGTCATTTTCAATACACCAACCAAGAGTATTTGACCTGAAGACCAAAGAATATCCGTGGTGCGAAGTATGTTCGGCTTTCTTGTACTTTACTTTACTTTACTTTATTTTATTTTACTTAACTTAACTTTACTTTACTTTGCATTAATTTACTTTACCTATTTTAGGTTGTTTACTTCACTTTACTTTTTTTCTATCCAATAAATAAAGAAAAGTAAAACAAGACAATTTTACTAAAAATAAAACATTTTAATGTGAGAAAAGTATTCCAAATTTCCAAAAAAAAATTTTCATATTTTCAACATTTTCTTCTTTCAAAATGTTTTTCGGAGTATGATCTATCTATGTTTAAATTTTCTTAAAGTTTGGATTGAAAAAAAGATCTCTCTCTCTCTCTCTCTCTCTCTCTCACTCTTAATATATACATATTGACTATTGAATAAACTGATAAAATATAATTAGTATTGGAACACAAATTTAATTTGTATCATAATTTATAAATTTTATGTTTGATAAAATTATGTATCAAAAAACCGTATATACGGATATTCTTCGCTCCTCGGGTCAGATACTCTTGAAGGGTGTGTATAATTTTAAAGAAACGATAAATCATTTCTTCAATAAGACAATTATGAACGAAAGAAGTTAATAACTTTAAAAACAATAATAGTCGTCATTTTTAACACTATCAAAAAGAGTATCTGACCCGAAGAGCGAAGAATATCCTTGATGCGAAGTTTGTCCGGCTTTCTTGTCTATATTTTACTTTACTTAAATTTACTTTACTTTACTTTTTTTTATCTAATAAATAAAGAAAAAAATTAATTAAATGAGAAAAAAAAGTGTTAGAAAAATGTCCAAATTTTTTTTTCACATTTTCAAAATTTTCTTGCGTCAAAATGTTTCTCATATTATTCACTATCTATGTTCAAATTTTCATAAAGTTTGGATCAAAATATGATGGTTTCCGAGTCTTTTTGTCAATTTTTGGGTGGTTTTTTTCAAAAAAAAATTGAAGAATTGAGAAATTCAAAAAATTACCTCTTTGAGGTACCAACAAGAGGCAAATCCAGTTTTGGGCAAATATATCTATACAAAAAAGTGTTTACAAAAAAAAATAAATAAATAAATAAAAAAATGAAAAAATATACTTTGTTAAAACTAATAGGTACTTCGTTCAGAATCTAAAAGAAAAAAAATTGCAAAATATAAATTGTGTGGAATACAAATACTATTCTGTAGACATCATTTATAAAAGTAATGTTTTCAGCACAATTTATATTTACTAATAACGGTCGACTTAAATAGCGGGGCAATTTATTATCCCTGCTGTTTCCGTACTCCTTTTCAAATGACTTTTCACCAAATACTATAATAATAGTTAAAGTAATAATCATTATTATTATTATATTTGTATAACATTGTACACGTATAATTGTATACAGTTTATAACAAAATAGATTTATGTGACTGAATGAATAAACAATGACATAAAACAACCAAACTATCACTAAATGCGTCTTTAATATTCGTATCGTATAATTATACATATTATTTGAATTAATTACATAATCTATTAAATTTTCATTTAATTAAATAATTTAATTAAATTAATTTAATTAAATGTTCGATTCCCTTAATCGGTCGGCCGAGTACTGACACCAAAAACGATGAAGGTAGTTCGGTGAATAACCGAGTAGGTAATTGATATTTTGTAATTTAAAATTGGCGTATCACGTTGCTGCTGCCTTAATAACAATAACTTTCATTTGAAAAATTATCATTCTAACACGATTTATTAAGATTCAAAATTAATCGTCGCGTTTGTCCTTCAATCGAAGTGTAACGGATCGTATTACGGCGGGAATTTATCGTTTTTTCTTTTTCTTTTTATTTTTAATTTCGCATTTAAATAATAACTATTTATGTTACATAAAGTGTTGGAGCACATGATGTGTAAAAGTGAATACATCCTCCGAACGCGTTGTCAAACGAATATTTTACGACCGCGTTTAAAACAATATGATTTTGGGGTTTGTCTTTTTTTTTTTTTTTTATGACTCTTCTATTGCTGCAGAAAAACCATTTTATAGTTTTATAAAATTTAAAATATCGTGTAAACGCTTGTTCGGCACTTTGTCAATTTCAAAACTAGCAGCAAAAGCAGTGCTCGTCTAAACATGCAACTGAGATGAACGATTTTGATGCGATACGACAATTTTCTCATACAACTTTAACCGTGGCGTTATGCAGTGTTGTTAACGTTCCTTTTATGAAGGAATCTGTTCGATTCCTCGTTCCTTTAATATTAAAAAGAATTCTTTCAATTTCTCATTCCTTTATTATCAACAGGAACTCGTTCTTATAAAAAAGGAATTCGTTCTTCTGCTCGTTCCTATGAAAACAACTTGCCAAACAACTTTAAAATATTATACTAGGTATTATATTATGATTAAAGTATTTTAATTTTAAGTGAAAATACGTTTAAAATATTTCTCTTATACTTAATATGACACTTTAAGTATTTATGTAGTTGTTATAAACAGTCATTACCAAAATATTAGGGTATACAATATTTTATTTCGTAAGGTTCTTTATTAGTGAAACTTAATTAACTACTAGTGTAATACACTTTTTACTAATCTAAAATAGGAAGAAGGTAAAATAAAAGTAAAAGAAGGTAACATAAAAGAATGACAAAATGTTTCATACAAATAATCATAAAATAATGAATATAGATTATGGTAAATGGTATAGAAAGAGTGGTATTATTTTATGTTCAAATTTGATCATATATCACCCATAATATTGTGTGAATATGAGATACGAGGTAATTTGGGATCTATAAATAGATGAAAATCAAACCTGTCTACTGGATATTTGTTATCGATCTTTTATCATGATTATCATGTACACTCTATGGTATACACTTGTCAAAATAATTTTTATCTTCCATGTTTAAAAACATATTTTTTAGAAAATAAAAAGGAATTACAATATTTACGTGCCTATTCCTAAAAATAAAGAATTTATCCACGTTGCTATTACTTTAAATAATAATAATGGAATCCATTCCTTTCTTCTTCGTTCCTCAAAAATGAATTTAATCCCAGGAATCGTTCCTTTTGGAACGCGTTCTTTGACAACGCTGGCGTTACGTAATAATTATTGTATAAAAGTTTGAAAACCACCGGTTTTCGTATTGTGGACGACGACGTGACAATAATATTGCACACGTACACCTACGCACATAAGGTTCTGTTGTTTGAAATTCAAGAGGTGGGCGTCGAAACCGAAACCGCCGTCTGAACAGCCAGTGGCCGGGGTTTCGTGTTTTTTTTTTTTTTTTTTTTTTTTTTTTTTTTAAGGTGTCCGCCGCGGAAAGAATAGGTTTGGCCGCAGTTCAAGGTATAACATTATAATATTATATTATTATTATTATTATTATTATTATTATGCACAAGGTCCGTAATAATTATTATTATTATGTGGATCAATTGTTCTCCGTCTGTGTGCGGTCTACGAGACGAAATTACTACAGTTACAGTACCATCGTCGTCGTCGTCGGATTAATCGCTCCTCCCGTCAAAGTGTTTATATAACATATCCCTTCGGAGTTACACAATCACAATGTACCTCTATGTAACGAAATGTTGTTGTGAAATCGAGAACGACGCGATACATTCTGTATAGAATACAATATTATAAAATAAGATCATTCTCTGTGTTTTATTTTCTCAGGACGCGTATGAAATTCAGAGCGAAGGTAACAATAATTTTGACCCGAAAAATAATTGTCCTAACTATATGTTTCTTTCATATGATATAATATCGCTATTTGCCACAATTTATAATTTATTTAATTATTTTATCATAACTACTGTTGTGTTAGTATAGTTATTGTTACTATTTTACAGAATCCTATGTGAACTGATTAATTATCTCGATATCGTGATGTTTTCGGTAATTATTTTTGAGCAACGATATCGAATATGTCAAGAAAATATCATTGGCCAACATTATTATTTTATCATTATTATGGAAAACAACTTTTATTAAGTTTGACTAATTGATGACTACTGTATTTTACTGTATTACTCTATCAGTTAAAGTTAAGAATGTATTATATGAATTATGAATTACTCGTGTATATTGCATGTGACTTATTTTATGTTTTTACAATGATATTTATTTTTTCTTCTTTTTTTTTTTTCGTGTACAACTTTTCGTATGGAAATACTTGTCCAAAAGTTTCGATAAGTACTTTAGAGAGGTCATTTTTTTTTTTAATTTCTCAATTCTACAATTTTTTTTTGGAAAAAACTACCCAAAATTTGACAAAAACGACTCGGAAACCATCATTTTTTGATCCGAACTATGTATATGAAAATTTAAACATAGATAGATAATAATATAAGAAAGATTTTGAATCGACCCAACATATTTTTTTTGTTTCGATTCGCCCTAAGGGACTGAATTCAGTTGACTAATCACGCGACCTTACGCGGAGTACGGTTTCGACAAAAATCGAAGTGATTGCGTTTGTCAAATCGTACTAGGACACCCTGTATATTATAGAGATGAGATTTTGATGACTTTGTACATTTTTTTCTATAAGTATATAATTCTAATCAAGCTACGAATTTGTTTCATTATATTATAAAGATTATACATATTTGACATTTTTATTATGAATTTTTAAAATTTTTTCTTCACTTTAAATTTATTTTTGTTTGTTTTAACTTCCTTGGTGAAATTCTACATTTGAAAGAACGATAAAAATGTATTTCAATATTAGTTGATAAAATTGTTTTGGATACATGCCATACCTGATTGTAGTTATAATAACTTAATCTTATTACAAAAACGTAGTTATCGGTATTATAACTGTACACACACCGTAACTAGGTACGTAGGTATTTTGATTAAAAACATGAAGAATATCGAAGGAATTTTGTACTACGACGTAGTACAATATCATGATAGTAGGTTGTCAATGTTATATTCAATAATTAATATTATTATTTTAAGATATTTTTTTTTGTTCTTTGATTATATTTTGAGGCAATTTTTGAAAATTTTACATTTTTATGCCAGTATTGATCATTTTATAGGTCATCAATATATCCTATCTCTAATATTAATATCCAATTACAATTATTATTTTATTTAATACTTACTTTTTTCTTTTATTGAATGACATTTTATTATGAAATTATTGTGTCTCAACTATTATGGAATTTTAACAGTTTTACAATTATTACACTTATAATATTAACAAATTAAATTGTGTGAAGCTCATTGTCTTTCTAATTCAAAATATTATATACAATGGATAAAACATAGGATATATATTTAATAAGCATGGCATTTTTGAGAAAAAAAGATCGTAGTATAGAAAAAGTATGTGTCAAGAGAGAGAGAGAGAGAGAGAGAAAAGGAACTTTTTATGATAAGTCTGTAAAAGAAGAGAGCTCTGTACACTTAATAAGTGACACAAATGGCAAATATCTCCGCCACAGTTTGAGTGGATACAAAAGATGCTCTGTACGTTATATTGATTCTTATTAGAATATAACTATTACTATTTTTTTTTAGAAATATATTTTTAATAAACGTATTATGCTAATATATATATAATATATAAATTGAGTATAATACAGTATTTGTACAAATCAATCTCTATGATATTTTTTTTCTTCGATGTTCCGAAAAAACTGATCTATTTCTAAACGGCACTTTCAATAAAGTTTCATAAAATTACGGTTTTCTAAAATTGGTGATTTTATTCATCTAACATATTATATTGCATATTATTTTATTTGCATTAATGTTTAGCTTGATTCTTTGCGTTTTCAACAAATTCGGTTCAATTTTTGTTTTCATAAGTTAGCATAGAATTTATATATAAAAAAATACCAATGGAGGAATCAGATCTCTACACTCCCTACCTTGCATACGCCCCTTGTCAAGATAAGTAGTTAGTTATTAATTATATTGCCTATTCATTTTTTCTGCATAAAAGTTTAGCTTGATTCTTTGCATTTCCAACAAATTCGGTTCAATTTTGGTTTTCATAAGTTACAATAGAATTTATATACAAAAAAAAACCACGGAGGGATCAGACCCCCCTCCCAGCTCCTCCTATGCATACGCCGCTAGTCGAGATGAGTAGATATAGTTATTAGTGCTGGGGTGAAGTGTGGCCTTGAGTGATCGGCTATCGTTTTGTATAAAATTATTTATAGATCACGCTCGGAGCTTTGATATCAAAGTTTTGAACACGGCGGCAGCCGCGTTCTATAAACAAATAAGGGCGTTTGAGAACGGATAAGTTTGGAGAAACTTTGAACGAAACACCAACAGTCGCTTGTGTGTAAATAACGTACGTAATACGTATTATATTTCTCGTTTGGTTTTATCGTCTATGTGATTGCAATATTATTTCTGAAGTAAACACGTTTTCAATTTTTTTTTTTATGTAACCCGTGATAACATCAAAATAATATGTTAAAACGTAAAAATATAAACGTTTTAATTGTAATTGGTTTACCCGTAACGAGACGTAGTATTCAATTTATCAAGTTCTCGAGAAAATTGTACGTGATTTGTTTCATAAAATCTCGTGTGCGAACAATATGAAATAATAAAAAAAAAAATTTAGTACCAAAATTAATGCTCTCACCTCACCGCGACTATTTGTTCCGCTATCGATAATAATAAAATTCGTGTTACCTACGCAGTGAAACAAAACTATTCGGCGTGTTTTAAATTTTGAAATTAAATTATTTATTTGTACCTTTAGTTTTATTTTGTTACGGAGGAAATTATTTTATCATAATCCATCAATCCGTTAAACACAATATTATAGTATAGTGCAAACTTAGGTATAATAGGAATCAGTGGCGTGCGGCTAGGGCGAGCGAGGCAATATTCGAAAAATGCTCTAAAAAAAAACAGTCGAAAATGCCCTTAAAAAATGCATTTTCCTTTGAAAATGCCATTAAAAAATGCATTTTATTGCGAAAATGCACTGAAAAAAGGTCCTATACATTTTAATATTTTAATTTATTTTACTATTTGCCATCTGTCGAGTCCAGATGACCATAAGTAAAGATAAGATTTGAAACTTAATACGTAGCAATTTCAGAGAGATTTATAGTATTATTAAGAAAAAAACCAAAAAACATTGTCTACAATTACGAATGCTAATCTGAGACAGTAATGTTTTCGTATTTTCTAGTTTTTCACTTGTTCAAATTTAATATGATACACAACACAAAGTACAGAACAAAAACAAATTACGAGCCAAAAGCTAATGTAATATCAAATATTGTGTAAGTACTCAGTTTATTCGAATCGTTCGATTATTAATAATTGTGAATTTACACATCACGAAAACCACAGACTTTAGAAGTCCTAAATTTTCATTAAAAGTTAATGACCACCATCAGACTTATCTAAAGAATTAAATATTAATCTAGAAAACCGTTGTTTGTATACGGGTGGTTTTAGATTCTGAACAAAGTGAAGAAGCTAGTGTTTTTACAATGATGTTTATTTTTTTATTTTTTTTTTTTTTCTGTTAACACTTTTTCGTATAGAAATACTTGTTCAAAAGTTTCGATCAATAACTTTTTGAAACCGGATTCGCCTC
>JAIPRM010001584.1:0-36675 GCA_025469315.1 Stegophylla sp. TES_Ste_2020
GGGGCAAGCGCCCTGGGCGCATGGTTTAAAGGGGCGCCAAAAATATATTTTATGATAATTTTTATGATAATTGAAACTATACATAAATAAATATCAATTCGTTCAGAATCAAAAAAAAAAAAAAATGAGAAAGTTATTTTGGACAATTATAAATTATTTCTGAACAAATTTCCGACTGTATGGTCGAGTAATAACAATAATAGTCGACCACCTTGTATTATTATTACCTTGTGCGATAAACGATAGTAAAAAATATCCAGAATAACCCTACTTACTTGTAATATGTTATATATTGTTATATACAAATTGTATTAGATATTGTGATATTTATTCATTTTTAATTATTTTCTACCTAACTATTTTGTTTAATAATTACTATTGCAATTATCTTAAGTTTCTTGTCAAATAAATGTTCAAAATACCTACGTTGTATAAAAAAAAAAATTTCATTTAAATAGGAATAAAATACATAATAATAAATAAAACAGAGGGCGAATACTTTTAATATTGCCCTGGACGCCAAATCTTAACGGCACGGCTCTGGTGTTGAATCCGGAGCGTGGTAGTGGTCCAATATGTGATCTACCATCATTTTTTCCCCAAGATTTGGGTTTATTAATAAAAACAAATAACGCCACCATTTCCTAAAGTAAGTAAAAGAGAATTCTACGATTATTTTTTAACGTTATTAAAATCCATAGATATCCATAAATATCTTAAGTTGGTAATCGAAGGAATTCAGGGGAAAAATTTAAAAAAAATTATCCAAAACCAAAAAAATTCTTAAACATTACTTTGGTTTAAGACCCATTTAGTTAAATTCTATGGTACTTTGCGCAATGAAACACAACCTAGAATACCTAAGAAAGAAGGAATGCTTTAAATCGAAAACGAAGATGGTATCCCCAGAAAATATTCATGGTAAGGTTCAAAATTTTGTAATAAATAAATAAAAACAATATAAAATAACATACAACATAATACATATTTAAAGCTGCACGTATTTCGTACTATGGGTGTTCTTCGCCTTGCAATGTTTCCAGTTATTGTGTTAAATTTTAAAAAAATGACTAGTGATTTATTCGATAAAACGATTCTGAATAGAGCTTTAGTTAATAAGACAAAACAATAATTATTGTCAGGTTTAAATGGTAATTGTTTGACGATAACTTAATAATAGAATAATTCATACCGTCTTATTATTCATGAGAATTATTAATGTTGTCATGATTTAAGATTTTAAGTTGTGATGAATAATAATTAAATAGCTAAGCTGTTTTAGCACAAATTTAAATATGTATGTGTATACGTATATGTGATTATGCTTATATAACTATTGTATACATATAAAAATAATAACAAACATAAATTTCCTTTTTTTTTTTTATTTTTTTCATGAACAGCCATTTAAGCTGTATATCTAGCTTTAGAACTTATAAAAATATATTTATTGAGTCGTTTTTTCACGAACGTATCATAAACCTTATTTATACATGTATGAAACTACGTAGAATAGCTTTTGATAAAAGAAAATATTAAGATTGTTTAAAATATTAAAAAAAAAAAAAAATCAAAACCTTAGATCTCTTAAAGTTTTGATTGAAAATAAATCACTATTTTACTTTAAAATTAATAGTGTTAGAGAAATTATAATTTAAAACGATAATGAAATATAAGTAGTATAAAAATGTTTATGATTTTTTCAGGTTCGTTAGACATGGATTAAGTACGAGAAAAATTCGAAGCGTATTTTTTAATTATATTATCAAACATTTAATTAGAAAAAAACTTACAAAAATCTAGGACACACATTGCACTATGATTATTCTTCATTCCACAGATAGATACTTGTAGTGGAATGTAGATGTGTTGACTTTTTATGAAATTATAAATTATTTCTTCGATAAAACTATTCAAAGATGAGCTCATACAGAAAATATTTTTTATGTTCTATGAAGATTGTTTTACAATCTAAACAAATTTAACAAAAAAATAAAAAAAATATCCTGACCAGAAATTAATAAATTCACGTGGTTTTGATTGAAAAAATATGTTTTCTACGTACTATTTACTTAAGTTTTAACTTAAATTTTTGTTATATTTTTCATAAATAATATCTAAAATATTTTGACTAGCAAAACTTTTGGTTTAGTTGTATGAACTAAAAAATGATTACATTCATAATAAAAATACAATTTATAAGAATGTTAAACCAATACATTCATCAGTTCATCCAAAAACGTAAAATAATGTTAAAATATGAACCAGAGAAATCGTTATTTTTTCTTATAAATTAAAAATGACGCAAATTTTTGTATATTTAGACACTTTAAATTTCCGGATTTTCAATTTATATTATACAATTACTTGAATACCATTTATTTAGTACGGAAAATTATAATTCCTATTTCTATTTTTAACACGTAAATCTTTTTGAACTTTATATTTTAACGAATTCTTATTTAGGTTATTGACATTATCATATTAAAGCGTCTCTAAAAAATATTACCCAATGAACTAAAAATAATTTTGATTTATTTTTCACCATAATTTTGTATTCCTCGAGTGAATGTTTTACCAACTCAACTCGTGATTTGCACTTAAATTAACTTTTGTTCGTTAGTCTTATCAACTTGACTGTACATATAAATCGTAATATATTATAATTATAATATAAATATGAATAAAATTTATTAATAAGTTTATGCTTATAATTAGGGACCGGGATTGTATGCATTTGCATATTTATTTTTATTTGCTTAAAAAATAGTTATGTAAGACACCAATTTGAATCGGAGTATAATGAACCTATAAAAAGAATTTGATTTTGCATATTTTTGTATATTAGGAATATTAATAATTATGAATTGTAATAATGCTCATTTTAGCTATTTTCTAAAATATAATGCATAATATATTGGAGAAAAAAATGGCATTTTATTAATAAAATGTCATAATTAAACATTTACTCACATAAAACCAACTTATTTTTATACTCACATATTTTCATTTGAAAATTTATCCAAATCTCTATTACAACAAATATACTAAATACTACATATTTATTTAATTAATTTTTGTTCATGATTTTATTTCGATGAATGAACTAAATGATAGAAACCGGATTTATATACTGTAAAACTTTGAATTTTGATGTTTATACTCGTATACAGCAAAAAGAAATATGAAATATTCCCAAATTATTCTTTAATATTCTCAATATTTTCGTACATTAAATAAGAACTTGCTTATGGTTAACAACAATTTACCAATTTGTGGTAATTGAATCTATTATTTCTATCTTTATTATTGGTGTATCCTGAGTAATGAATATAAATATATTTGAAGAACAATTTATAAAAGGAAATTATTGATTAATGGTGACTAAAAATTAAAACTATTCTAAGAACTGGAAAACAGTCTAATATATTTCTAATATAATCCAATATAGCGAAAATATTCTTAAGTACATCTGCTAAAAAAAAAAAAAAAATATTATCTGAAGTTAAAATATGCAATAATATGGAAAAAAAAAAAATATTTTTTGATAGATTCTACACATTGTGAAACGCATTCATTTCTTACTCCCATCAAACAGATTATTATGTTCGTTAGAAATATGTTTTTACTAAAACTCTGGACTCTAATTCTCATGGATGACAATAATGTGTGAATACCATTTATCGAATAATGCAATTTATCCAATCAATTATTGCAATTATATAATTTTCATTTATTTCACTATACATTATTTAATTGTAAAAAGTGTTTCTAGTAAACTTGTTGCAAAAAAACATTAATAAAATCAATATTTTACTTCGCTAATTTTTACATATTTTTAGTGCATTTTTCAATGATAATAAGAGCAGAAATGCATGCATATTTCTCACGTTTTTAGTGCATATAACTTCAGACACTACTTTTGATATAATATTTTAAAACTGAATCACGAACTGTATATTTAGGCCACATAGGTGCTTACATTAGTAAAAAAAAAAAATCTGAGAAGCTATTAAAACCCTTTTTTAGAAAGATGTCAATATATTATTTTAATAAACATTCGACATTGCGGTACATTGAATACAAAAATATCAATATCATCATCCATCATTGAAAATGAGTGGGTACAAATATATGGGAGGTTGTAAACTCCCCAAAATATAATATGTTTAAATTCTTCAAAAACTATTTCGATATTGTATATAACTGTAACTATAATTACAACTTTTATGTAAGCTTCACTGAAAAATGTTTTGCTGTTGTACCACTCGTAAGTTAATACTTCTAAAAATAATTTTGCTATATTGTATTACTATAATGTAAACTTCTCTGAAAAAAGAAACAATGAAAAAAAAAAAAAAAAAAATTAATCAAAATTAGTTGTTTTTCACATAGTCTTCAACAAATTATAAACATAACAATAAATATTAGTATTTTCTATAGTAATAAAAAATTAGATTAGAACAAATAAAAATAAAAATTCAGATCGTATTTATCGTTCAAATGTAAAATAATGTGATAAAATATTAAGTATAATTATGCTTATGAAGTATAAAAATAAAAATACAAATAGAAATATACTTTAAAATTTAGCTCTTATTGTACTTCTTATTAGACTTAAATTTGGTCATAACTGTTTACCTGCCCATTATTTTCTATAGAAATTTAAATCCTCCACTCACTAACGACACAACTTCATTTTGGAAACTTTTAGGAGCAATATTTATATAATTTCTCCGTTGTCCAAGTACATTTTTCTTTAGATACCCTTTTTATCTTTTCTTGGTAATAATAATTTACCATCATTTCTCGATCAAGTCCTCAATGTTTTCTGACCCATAGTAATTTTAAATATAATTATTTTTTTTTCCGCAACACTGAGTTTTCTCATTCAATTATCATATTTTATTTAAATTAAATGTTTTAACACTAAAGCTATTACGTGTCAAACTTATCATTAAAAAATAAAATTAAAAATATCTATCTTCTCCTTTATAATAAAAAACCTACCCTTGTGGGAATTCGCTTACGTGCTGGCTACATGCTAACTGTTTTACTTATCACTTATTAAACTATTAAAAGTTTTTTTTTTTTTTTGTGACCTGATTAGTGATTACATATTAAGCACTGGAAATAAAAGCAATATATATACATGAAATTATAATTTTTACCACAGAAAGATAACCTAAATAGATATGTGTCTTTATGATGCATTTTGAAACTTAATACACTGAAATGAATTACCACAATATTCTAAAAATGTATTAATAATTATAATAATTCTTAATCCATTTATAGAATATATTGTCTGTGGATTAGCAAATGCAGCAAAACATCTTTGCCAAATTTAATGAAGTTTATAGTAACTACTGTTGTATAAACTTACAATTCAAACTAATAATAATTAAAAAAAAAAAAAAAAAAGCTTTATAACATTTTATAAATAATACAATTGTTTAAAAAATTTTGAAAAATTAATTTTAGGGGTATTTACACACGAATAATTCAACATAATTTTATTTTAGAAGAGTTTGCATAAAAGTAAACCAGTAGCAAAATGTTATTAAGGAAATTTAATAAGAAAATAGATACATAAAATAATAATAAGATTTTATCGGTCGGAACTATTATTTTTATTTATTTTTTTTACAAATATATACATTGTTTGTTATTAAATGTAAATTGTTTAACTTCTATCATCTAACTTAGAAACATACATAATGAAATAAATAATTACAAATTAAAGATAAATATTATTGATAGTAAACATTATACAAAATCAAACATATAAGTATTACCTGCGTTCATCAAAATATTATGGGGAGAATGTATAATATAATTTTTATTTGAGAAAATAGGGAAAAATGGCAAAGGGTTTCTAGAATTAAGGCTATTTATTTTAAGATTAAATAAAGACAACAACTCTGGACAATCAATAGCACCAGTTAACAATTTATGTAAACATTTTGATAGTAGAAGTAAACGACGGTCCTTTAATGAAGTAAGATTAAGAAAGTTTAAATCGACATTGTAAGAACTATGGGAATGCCTAAAAATATTAAATTTAAAAGAAATGAATCGTAGAAAGTTATTATTTACTGACTCTAGCATATTAATTAGTTTTAGTGAATTATTTAACCAGACTAAAGAACAGTATTCAAAAATTAGGACGAAATAAAGAGAAATAAAGTAATTTTAGGGGAGTAGGATCTGAAAAAGAGCCACAAGTACGCTTGATGAAGCACTAAATTTCGCATAGATTTATTCTTTATCATTTCTGAATGAAGTGAAAAATGTATTTATTATCTTCGAAAGTCGACCGGATACACAAAACCCTCTTTTCGGGCGACCACCACCGTGACAAATACGATAAAATATAAGTGTGCGCGTGTTGTGTTCACTTTAATAATAATAATAATAATATTCGGATAGATGATGGGAAGACTGGGGGCGGCGGTACCCAACTCATCATCGCACGATAGAGGTGTGTTATTATTCAAAACTTTAGTGGAACAATAAATCATTGCACTCAACAAAAAAAAAAAAAAACCCTTAGTAGAGCGTGCGGCGAACCACGGTCGTATTTTTAATTTTAACTACTCATAAAAGTTATTGCGAAAACGCCATTTTATAGAGTATTACATGGTTGTACATAATAATAATAATATTAATATTATGCAGGTCGTTACGCCATCGTTGCGTTCGAGTCCAGGAAATTTAGAATTTTAAGGAAAAAAAAAAAACAGAATAATGCGTTTGACGTACGTATAATTCTTTTAAAATCATCTGTTTTTATTTTAACGACTAAAATTGACGCAATAAGGTTATAAGTACTCGTTAAATGTGGTCGGGTAGTTCCACGACTATATTGGCAGTACATTTTCGGAAACAAAATACAATTTTTTTTTAGGAGGAAAGTATTAAATGTATGCAATTTATAAAATAATCAATAAGAGGCTTTGAGTTATTTATTTATTTTTTTTTGGCAATTAAGTATTTGCGTCATCTATACTAATAAAAAAATGTAGCTAAACAAAACAAGGTTTTCATGAAAACTGTTATAGTACTTTAAACATAACTTAAAATTTTCAGCCATTTTCTAAAGTAGAGTAATGCATAAAAAATAAATATAGCATCACTGTAATTATCTTATAAACCGTAAGTCTACTTTTTCATGTTCTTTTAAGTCAAAGTAAGTGTGAAACTGATCTTCTTTTACGTGATGATGATTATTTTTATATTTTCGAAACCCCATAATATATTCAATACTAGGTCCACTTAGTCCAGTATGAATATTAAATTACTAAAAAATTCCTCAAGTATTTTTCTACATGAAATATGATGTGCATAAAGTCCATCCAATCAATAATTTTATGCGTTTTAAGATAGTATCAGAGCTCATATTATAACAATTAATCTAAATACTATCAGATAGGTCTTCCTTATTATGACTTAACATACTCAATTAATTGTCTTTAGAACGGAAAATTGTATTACAGTTATTGTCTATTCTAAAAATCATTTCAACAACACATATTTTTAGACGAATTTTGGATAGAATGTAAATGTCTAACAATTGTTAAATATACTTACCGAAGATCATTTGTTGACTTAAATAACTAACTGAGGCTCTCCGCTCAGAATCATTTTATTGAAGAAATTATTATCGTTTCTTTAAAACTCGACACACTCACCAAGAGTATCTCACCTGAGGAGTGAAGAATACCCGAGGTTCGAACTTCAAAGTATGGCTGGCATTTTTATCGGTAATTTTTGACTTTTGATTTTGGCATCCCTCTCCCCCGGTTTATATTTCTGTGGATGCCCTTAATAATAAATAATTTATAAAATAAATCATATATAAATGATATAATAGTAATTCAATCTCGTATTAAACGTACATTTGAATTTTTTTTTAATGAGTTATTGATTACACTAACAAAATTTAAATATTTGTGTAATTTTTTTTTTTTTTTTTTTAATTAATGAGAACCATAATATTGTTTTAATAAAATTGAATATTACCAAAGATAATAATTATTATTTATTTATTTTTTTTAAACATTACATTTACGGTCAAACCAATAATATATCAACAGATGTAAGTAAAATGAATATAATGAAGTTCAGAGTAATGAAATAATGGAAGTTTATAATAATAAAGGACTATTTGAGCATCTACACTCGGCAACTCTAAACATTACGTCTTTTGAATTCTTGACCGAAAATTGAAAAATTTAAGTACATACTAAAACGGTCTTCAAAAGAAAATATCCTCTTTCAGAACTTTGGTAAAAATAAAATAAATTATGGTTGCCATTCGAGAAAACTAAAATCTAGGAAATCACATGGATAAAAAATAATAAATAAAAATAATTTTTTCACAAAACCGTATTTTTATGAGTTTTTAAAATTGTACATAAAAAAAAAAAAAATGATTCTTATTTAAGAGTAGTATAACGTATTTTCGAGAAAATCTAGTATGATGTCATACAATGAAAAATATCGTGTAATAAATAAGAGCGAGGAACTATAATATATGAATGAAAAACGACGAAAATAATTTTCATTGCAATTACGTTATTAAATTTATACTTCCAATTGAAAACAAAAATTATCAATATTTATCATGAATCTTAGTACCATTCAAAAGTTTTGCACCATATGACTAGATCGGAAAAATACACAGGTGCCTAATATACTCGATTTACATGCAGTAAATATCGTTTATAATAACGTTAAATTTGGCCTGTGAAAATATCCAATAGTAGTAATAACTAACATTTAAAAGAAACAAAAAAGTTAAAAAAAAAACGCCATTATTGTATGAACAAATTACAAATTTATACTGATATTATACGAAATCCGTTGTCACTTAAAAAATCACCTCTCAGGGTTCATTTTATCAAACACATAATATTCAATTAAAGACTCAATATTTGGTTTCAATTATTTAATTCATTAACGAAATACTTGTCTATTAATACAAAATATTAAAAAGTAAAGTAAATTATAAACAGGAAAGCTGGACTAACTTCGCACCACGGATATTCTTTACTCCCCGAATCACATAACTCTTGGTGGGTTTGTAAAATTTAAAAGAAACGACAAATAATTTCTTCAAGATGATTCCGAACGAGGAAGTTAATAATATAATATACAATAATAGTTGTCATTTTCAACACACTCGTCAAGAGTATCTGACCAGAAGAGCGAAGAACATTCATGGTACGAAGTATGTCGGGCTTTCTTATCTATACTTTAAATTTTATTTATTTATTTATTTTTCATTTAATAAATGAAAAACGTAAAAAAATAAATAAATAAATAAAGAAGAAAAAAAATTGTTAAAAAAATGACTTTTTTTCACATTTTCAAAATTTTCCTGATCCAAAATGTTTTTCATACTATTGTCTATCTTTGTTTAAATTTTCATAAAGTTAGGATAAAAAAAATCCGTGAGCCGAATCTGGTTTCAAAAAGTTGCTGATCAAGACTTTTGGATTGGATAAGTATTTCTGTACAAAAAAGTGTTTTCAGAGAAAAAAAAATAAACATCACAGTAAAAACGCTAGCTTTTTCACTCCGTTCAGAAACTAAAATATTTTATTTTATATCCATTCTCTTAATTTAGGTTTATAAATTATTATTTTAATATTATATTTATATAATCAAATACCAAGTATTAAATAAAAGTTCATAAATATTATAAATCTCATAATATTTTTCTTAGAAAAATATTGTAAATATAAATTAGGTACCTTGAATTCAAAACAACTTTTATTCGATCTGAGCGATATTATGGTTTTTGTAGATTTTTCCGTTAAATTCAAAAGATAATCTTCAAGATTTTTGTAATTCTAAATCCTAATAAATTTAAACAATTAATTTTTGAAATTATTTTCAGTATAATTTAATATGTAATTTACAGTACATTTTCATAATATTAATTGTTATATTCAAATAATTTTCTACAGTATTGCCTTTGAATGAAATTTAAATTTTCCATGCATGTGTTATAAATTGAATTAGTTAATAGATAATATATGTTGAACTCTCATTAAGCACAGTCTTTGGTTATGAGGTGATTAAATAATATTTAGTTGTAACCATAAATTTAATATTGTTGTGAAATTTGTTATATTTGTGATTCAATAAATAAATAAATGCACGATATCAATTATTTTTTCATAATTTCGTAACTCAAGTTTTATATATTTTAATATAACATAATACAATGAATTTTTATTCATTATTTTAAGTATGCACTAAAAATCACGTTTATTTTTTTATCAAAATAGTGAATTTCTGAACATCACTCGAATTGAAAACACACTGTCAGTAGTGAATTTCTTAGATACGCTTTGATTGCAGTCAAGTGAGAAACTTTAACTGACAACAAAATTATTGTTTAAATTATCTCAAAACTTTGGTAAGTTAATTAATATTCATCGTTCATAATATAATGTTGTTAATTTAAAAGGATCATGAATAATTTTGAGGAAATCGTCAAAATTCAGTCAAGATCAGTGACTCCCAATAAAATAATTTATTATAAAGAAGTCGTTTTAAGTCGTAATTTTTCATTTAACTGTACCATAATGTTAGAAGTTAATAGTTATATAGTCAGTTAGTTTCATATTGAGCATGAAAAAATAAAATATATATCTAGACAAATAATTCAATATCTTATCAGTATCATTTAAAGTGTTAATATTATCATATTAATAATGATTTAAATATTTCATCACATAACAATTGCGTCCAACACTTCTTATTTTTTCACAATGAAAATTTTAAAGGTGAATAATATAAAATGATTAATTAAAATAATAATAATACTAATCGATTGAAAATATGTAATTCGAGTAGACGAAAAATCAGAAGATCAAAAGGATTTAGCATCATTCACTAATGCGCATCCGCAAGCCTTACAGTCAGCGATTTTAATTTCATATTGATTATATTTTACAATGGCAATTATAATTTATTAGACCAATATATGTAATTATAAGCGGATTTATTATTATTATTATTATTTTTAATCTACCGAATTCATGACAATTATGTAGTCGTATGACCAACATTTAGGGATTCGTATGGCGTCTCTTTGATTGTGAAATGGATAGGTGGCCAAACCGTGTATCACCCGCATCCGCGTCAGCCGACCCTCGCGGGTCAGTAGAGAGATTATTATCGTTTTAATCCCTCCCCTCCCCCCCCGAACGCCTAATTAAAGGTTGGCCTGTACTGCGGGTCGGAAACGAATATAAAAGTAATATTTTAATCTCTAACGCGCCATATCGTCCGTTTGACTTTGTTCAATTAACATTGTGCTCGCAGTTTTGGGGTCGATTCAATAATATGGCAATGCGATCACGGGGAGGGGAGGGGAGGAGTGGTCTTGTAGATCTGAGCGGTATGTAAATAATAATATATAGCGTTTACAGTCGTAGAAAGACTCGGGAGGGGGGAAGTGGATACGCGCTTTGTCCGATCTTGACCACTGGCGAGCGATATTATAATATAGCTGCAGCAGATAATAATTATTATTATTTGTCGAGCAGTGGTGACCACAGTGGCGTGCAGGGGTGTGTTTCATAAAAATACAAATTACAAATTATTAATGAATTTACTTGTAACTTGTACTAATAAAAAATAAATCGATTTCATAAATATATTTGTGTACAATTACAAGTATTAGTACATTTGTATTAGGTACAAGTGAATTATTAGGGAAATACTAGTGGTTTGTTTCATAAAAGTATGGAACTAATAAATATTTGCTTTTTTTAAACAAATAATTTACAAGATAGATTAGGATAATAAAACATGGATATTAGGGGTTGGGGGCACTTGACCGAAAATGATAAGAGCATAGGACGAAAAAATTGTCACGACGAATCTGTTGCCAACTTCGGATTATGAAAAATATAAAGCTACAGTTTTTTTTATTCCCTTCGTATGTAAACTGTTTCACTATATAATAAAAGTTATATTATTATATTATGATTAATGATAATAATTATATTTGTTTTTGTTTGTTATAGAATATATTTATGTATTTATGTGAAATGTAGATTTTAAATACGTCATGAATTCATGATAAATATCATTTTAAAAGGATAAAAAATATTTTATTACATTACTAATAACTATACTTTATTAAATATTAATACACTGTGTATAGTGTATAATTTAGTATTATATATATATATATATATAAAAAGATTATATTATATTATATTAAAATAAGCAGCTAAATGTTGTGTTAGGTTTCTTTGTATATTTGTAATATCCAGTATTTTATAATACATTATTTCATGGTAACTCCTCGAAGAGCCACAAAATCCTTAGTAACTAACATTTAACATCTTAATCAGTATATACGCATACTTTGCTTAGCTTAGGTATATAATATTTCATTTGCTACATTTACCACTTAAAACATTTGATATTGGAATAATAAAATTAATCAACTCGTAATAAAATAATGTGGTTTATTTTATTTTACATATTTAGTAGGTACATATTATATTTATAATTCAAAATAAAATGAAATATCCATAAGTATTAGGCATATTGTATAAAATAAATAAATAAACATCATTGTAAAAACACTAGCTTCTACGCTTTGCTCAGAATCTAAAATAATTAAAAAATGTCATTCAAAAAATAACAATATAGTAATATAACTTTTATCAGAACTTGTTATTTAATAATATTAATAAAATGTATGGTAATTTTGCTGACAATGGTTGGCATTACTTTTTCGAATTAAAATCTTTATCACTTTTCGAATTCTTTATCATTTTCGGTCAAGTGCCGTTTACTCGGATATTAGTTGGTTAATAGGTACACTTGGCATTTCTATTAAACTTTATCTGGTTCATAGGCAAGGTGTGGAGTAGTAGTGATTCAGAAGATAATTTTGTGGTTTTAAGTAAGCAAAAATTTTGTTTTCTGTGCAATTGTGGTTGAGAAACCATTAATAATTAATTGGTAGAAATTAATAAGTATCAGCCTATAAGACAAAATGGGTTTGTTTTAATAACCTATATTTACATTTTAAAACATGTGCATAAAAAGTAAAATGATTTGATAGTGATGGAAAAGAATCATGGGCGTAGCCAGGATTTTTACTAGGGGGGGGGGGCACGTAAGCATAAAATTTAAAATATTCATTGGAATATTCGATATTCAACATATTAAAAACATACGCTTTTGATCAGGGAGGGGCATTTGCTCCTAGCTGCCCCCTTGGCTATGCCCTTAGAAAGAATAAATTAATAAGAACACATTCATGTCTAGTTCAGTCAAAATGAACGCGTTCAATTTTTAAGAAACGAACTTGAATGTGAACTTAGTTCTTATTTTGTATCCGAAAATGCAGAAACAATGATTCTTTGTTTTCTAACAACTTTTTTAGTATACAAATTTTTGCTTCTTTCTCCATCATTTTGAAGTCTATGTTTGTATTTTATAATTTAACGTATAACAAAAACACATTGTGAAATGTGTTATCTAAAAAATTATTATCAATATGAAACATCAGCTGATAACTGCTGATAAACTCATTCTGAACTAGTACTATTCATGACTAATAATATTAGTTCCCAATTGGTATTGGTTAAACACTATTATTCGGTATTTGTACAAATATAATAATTCCACTAATTATTATTAACTTGTAATTTGTACTTTTATGAAACACGCCCCAGGTTGTGGTCTGCTCCAGTTTCGCGGGGCGGAAGGGCGGGGGCGCAGTAGCAGTAGGGTTAGATGTGTTATGGTCACCGAGTTCTCGCGAAACGTTTGAGACTTAATCCAATTGTGTTTATTGCACGCACGTATTATGTGATGGCGGTGTATGCATAGTATAATAATGACAACGATGATAATAACAATAATAATAATAATTATAATATGTAAATGCGTAAATTACGAGGACTATTCGCCGGACCTCGGGACGACGTGTGCCGTAGTCCGACCGAGACCGGCCACCGGCTAATTCAATAATAACGTTTCGCAATTAATATTTGCCCCGTTCCGTCGCCGCTGTGCACGTTCGTTAGAGACCGCGCGAATCGCGTGCCGAATTTCAAACAGAGACCGTCGAAAAGACGTGCACGTGCTGCGTTCTTTCGTTTCATCACGTACGCCGAACACCTATACGTACACGCCCGACTTTTACGAATCCTTGAATCAGACTCGACCGACCCCCGCACGGTTAGGGGTGGAACTCGGCGAAATGTGGCGACGGTGCACCGTGTTTACCCCCTCCGAACGCAGTAGCGGTTTCCAGAGTTTAATATTGGTCGGCAAACATAATATTATTATAATATTATGAAGTCGGACCTGCAGAACGTATCGATGGCAAACTTATCAGACCTTAATGAGAAAACAATAACTAAATATCGAGAAGTCAATTTATACGGACTGAAACTTCATCGCGTCAATAATAATTCCCCGGAATCATGTGCATAATCGTTCTAAACGTTCGGTTAAATATTAATAATTTAAAAGGGGGCAAAATAATAATACATAATAGTAAATCAAGCGATTGTAAAAATACAAATTTATTAAATACATTTTTTTAATTACGATTCGAAATAAGTACGAACAGTGAAAAATTCAAAATTATCTTTTTCATTATCTTATTTTACGGTAACTAAATTAAATTTTTCATGTATATTGCCAATTCTTGGATAAAATATTATAAACAGGCAGTACCTAGTATGAAAAATAAAATTGCATTTTTCTAGAAAAAGTATTTTTTTAGTAGAAAAAAAAGGTTAATAACTGAATAACAGAATTAGATTAATTTAAAACCACTGTATCACGTAATCATTCCAGTATGAAGAAAAAACAAATAGGCTATAAAACTGGTTGGGGGTAGCTACGCACCGAAGATAATTGATAGGTCAAGACTCGAGAGGATGAAAAAAGGTAAGCAATCTTATAAATGTAAATATTATAAAAACAATATATTTCTGACTCGATTTAAATTATATTTACTAAAATAGTTTCAAAAGCCATTAAGTTTGTGTTCTAGTTATAATATATTAAAAATATATATAAAAAAAATTATATCAAAATGGGCAACGTTTGTTAATCACTTTACTTGCTTCTCATGCCAAAAAAAAAAAAAAAAAAATTGAAACAATTATTCCAAACAAAATGCATTAAGCATATAATTTAGATTTTTATCCAATAATTAGACAATTAATGAAATATTACCATATTTCGGATGAACAAATACATACATGTAAATTAAGGGGATTATTCCATTAACTATAATAAAGATAAGGAACTCTAATAAATGGTACTACCAGTAAGTATAAAACCCAAAATATGATTTATTAAACTTTCTTTTAGCTGAAAAACTGAGAAAGTGAAGAATTTTCCACTACAGTTATATTATTTTATATAATCCATAATTTACATATCTATAATAATTATTGAATTGAGTTCCCAAAAAAGACACAATAATTTTAAAGTTGTTCGATTTGATTCCAGAGTTTTATCTTTTATCGTTTATCTTAATGAAGCCCAGATTTTTTTAATGATTTATTAAACTAGTTAAGTTGCAGCTAATCAGACATACGTATTGCACAAACAAATAATTAAGGTAATTATTTTTAAAAATAATTTATTTCTACTGTTACTAAAACAACTCTACAAATACTGTAATTCTACAATATGAAAAATGCTGTATGATACACATTTAGTGTGGTCAGTTTATAATGATGGGATTTGCCTCAAAAAGTGTGTTAAGTGAAAAAAAAAAATACATTAATACTAACATTAAGTTTTGTTTTCATAAATTACTTAAACATAAGACTGAAAAATGGAGGTATTTTTTTAATGAGGAAAATTTGTTTATACTTAAATTAAATTCTAAGTTTTTTTTTACCCTTAGATAAAGAAAAAAATATTATTTTTAATAAGTTAAATCATAACCATGATAGAGACGTTATTAATTTATCGATTATGTAACATATTAAATACTGAATTAAAACGAAAATCAAAAGACAATATTTGAGAGTATCATCTAAACTTAAACTTACATATATTGAGCTTGCAACAAATGATATTTCTACTTTGAAAAATTGTCACTTACTCGACTTACTTACAATATTTAATCTTATCATACTTAAAGTAGTAAAAGGTATGATGAGAAAATACTATCGTATACGGAAAAAGCACTTTAAGGAATACAGGAAACACTTTGGTATTTCAGTGTAATTTAATAGGTTTCTGTTACGACATATAATTATAATTTCTCACGGTGTCTTTTTAAAAAAAGAAACAATTAAAAATAAAACTCGAAAATTATAATAAACCCAAAACTATATTTGTATTAATTTGTTTTCAACAAGAAAAAAAACAAAAATAAAACTAATACAAAAATATGAACCCAGGAAATAACAAAATAAAAAAAAAAACTTGACTTCAGAAAGGGAGTTCGACCACTCGGTTTGACAAAATCCTTTATCGATACGAGTCTCTATCCGGACTCAAAACTAGTGTGGACTTCACTGTGCCCACAAGAGTCTCATTCCAAGACTAACTTTGGATCGTCTTTTTCGATTCAAAGACAACCCAAAACGAACGTAATCGAGACCCCACTCTTTGACGTCACCTTTATAATAATGTCTACTAAAATCAATATCCGAGTGATTTTTCTTAATTACTAGTTCCCAAACATTACATTTTTTTTGTGTCTTGGCAGCATTTTGCTTCATTGGACGATTTTTTCTTACTGGCTAATTCTCACGGTTTAAAAATACTAATTCGGCTAAAACTTACACTACAGGTATTATATACACAAA
Source organism: Stegophylla sp. TES_Ste_2020 (assembly GCA_025469315.1). NCBI lineage: Eukaryota > Metazoa > Arthropoda > Insecta > Hemiptera > Aphididae > Stegophylla > Stegophylla sp. TES_Ste_2020. The sequence continues at coordinate 16,836 of JAIPRM010001584.1, forward strand.
TACTTTTACATAATATGACGTTTACTGTATTCTTTAATAATACAATAATACAAAATATGAATTTTAGCATCTGAGGACGGTATAAGGGGGGCTCAAACATTACATAGTTTTTTTTTTTTTATTCCATGTGACTCAACTGTTATTGTTACTTTTTTCATTTGACTCAGTCAGTCTCAGTTACTGGTTTACGAAATCAATACGAATGCAGGTCTACCGATTATCAAAAATACTTAAATAGTGTTAAACCATTACTATAGTAAAAATACCGTAAAAATTGCAACTTGTCGTTGCTTTGAAATCGTCACGATTCACGTTTCAGCGGCGAACATAATAATATTTCGTATAAAATCTATATGGCGTCTCGTCGTATATGTATAAGGACTGCTATGGTTACTTTTGTCGGCACGACAACGCGTCACGTCCAATGAAATAATATCATAATAACATTATCTCTTACGTTTCACGGACGACGTTTTGCGAATCTTGACATTTTGAACACTCGAAATGCGTGTTTAATTCCATACCGTCACAGTTCTGTAACACGCCTAAATGACGTTATCATCCGTCGTTCTATATTAAATTCTTCATACACACGCACGCACGCGCTATAAACATATTAAAATTAATCGGTTAACTTTTCGACCTCATCGTCAACTCGCGTTACGCGAGACCATTTCGAATACAAATTTGGATGACATTATTATCACATAAGTGTAGTATAATATTACAGTATACACTAGGGTGACCATACGTCCTGTTTTATACAGGATTGTCCTTTAATTCGGCTTTGTGTCCTGTTGTCCTGACAAACTTCTCTCAGGACGCTTTTCGTCCCGTAATTTCAAATCGGTTCCATATTAATCCCGTTTTTTGACTTACTTTTGATTTCAAATTTTTGAAATTTTTGAAATTAAATTATTGAATAAAATAATGTAAGAATCTAGAAATCTTTTGGATACCATTAGATCAATTATAATCGTAAAATGATTTAACAAGTTTTTTTAGAAAGTAAAGTATACAACATGCAAGAATAAAGGATTTGAAGAAATTTTAAAAATTTAGTTTCATTATGTTATTTTATGTTTTTCAAAATAATGTTTTTATGTGTTTAAATTTAATCTATAGTAGGCAATTTAAAAAATTATCCTTTGGTCACGATTCAAAAACATATATACGAGTATATATAATAAATAGGTATTTATTAATTTAAGAATATTATGAAAAATATTTTTGTCCTGTATTTTAATTTCTTAAATATGGTTACCCTAGTATATACCAGTGTTTCCTAAACTTTTTTACACAACGCCCCTTTAATGTTTAAAATCTCTCACCACCCCCCCCCCCTTGAATTATTATTATTATTTTTTTAATTTGGTAACTTTTTTTAATACATATATTTTTAAAGTCAAATAAAGCCATCAGAATCAATACTAACCATTTCGGTTAGATAAAAAGTAATAAATCATATAAAATATGTATTTATTATTAAGTATGACATCTATTTATGAGAATGTAATGACAAATTAAATATTACACACATATTTAATAATTCGTACTTTACGATTATGTGACTGCAGAATGAAAAACATTCACATTGAAACAATCACTGCCGACTTTTATAATGCCCCTCAATCGAGCATGTACCTTCAATGCCCCCCTTGGGTGGTTCTAACGCTCCCAAGGGGGTAACATTGCCCATTTTGGGAAACACTGGTATACACGGTTCAATGTAATTGTTTATCCTATATTTAGTAACGAATTATCATAGTTCAATTAATTATTGTACAACATGAGTTGTTTAACAAAATGAATCCTGCGCACGCATATGCATGTACAAATAAAACAAAAATTAAAATTTGAATCGGTGCAATTGGGATGCGATAGTTGCAATTTTTAGTAATATAATAATTATAGCTTACTGATTTTTTTGTCAAAAAGTAAATGAATATAAATATTATACGTTATAATATTATTCTATAGGTATTTAAATAACAATAAACCATTTTCTAATAAAATTTTTCTTAAATGCTTTTTAACATTACCCAACTTAATATTTTAATAACATAGTTATAACATATTAATTAAAATTCCAATTTTGCGGAATTCGCTTATCCATAGATGACACGCTAACCTATTCCGCAGATAAGCGAGAGTTAACATCATAAATCATTATCATAAATTTCCAACGACCGTAAAAACCTCCCAAAAAACCCTGTTTTTCTTTTTTTTTTTTTTTTGCATTTAATATTTCATGTGTATTTTAATTAATATGGTTTGTTTGTTATGAAAGCATATTTTCAGCTGAAATTTATTTAATCTTAAACTCCCATGAAGCTTTTCTAAGAAAACCGTCGGCTAAAACTCACAAAATAATGCAAAAATGTGCAAAAGTCATTAACGACCGGAAGTTATAAAATATTAACATACATAGTGCGAATAGTGTTGTGTTTCTATTAAAGAAAACAGAACAAAATACAAAAAAAAAAATCCTGGGACTTATATTTTAATTATTATGTAACGTAACTCGCGAAGGTAAACGCGTCTATTCCCTTATACCTATACATTTTTCGAGTTTCCGCGCGTAAAGATTTATCGCGATCGCGACCTCATTTCATATTTTTAACGTGTAAGCCGGTCATCAATCAACTTTACAATATTCCGAAATGATTGTATTTTATTATTATTATTATTTTTGGACGGCTTCAACGGCGATTCGGATACATTACGGCTCGCGTGCTGGCTAGAATATTTTAAAAGTTGGCTGTAGATTTTTAAACAAAAGAGAACTACCGTACTCACATATTTTTCAAGGTGAGGTCTGGTTTTTTTTTTTTTTCTCTAACACGTTAACAGGAAAATAAATATCTTGGAACATTAAACATAAAATCGAAAACTAAAATAAAATCTAAAAATGCTCATTCGGATATAGATGAACATTGCGTAACTTATTATAATATAATGTATTGATTAACAAAATAAATATTCTACAGTTATATTTTGGATTTTGACCGAAGTAAATGAGTTAATGTTTTCACAACGATGTTTATTTTATTTTAATTGTTGTTCGTTTATAAATCATATTCCAAAAATATAAACCAGCAACTTTTTGTATCAGAATTTGTTTATAGAACGATTCATTAGAAAGGAAATTTTTCGAAATTCTCAAAAGTTTTCTTTTAAGATTAAGAAAACTATACAACGTTAGATAAAAGCGCCTCTAAATATATATTTTATTGATCAAAACTCAATGAAAATTTAAATTTAGATAGACTTTAATTTGAATAAAATATTTTGGTAAAAGAAATTTTTGACATGCGAAAACAATTAATTTCCCGTAATTTTTTTTTCATCAAATAACAACTTCTTTTTTCCTTCCTAAGTTAATAGTCAAATAAAAAGGCCGTATACCTTTTCCTCCAAAAATCAGATTCCATTTTCCTCCACAGTCTTTTCCCTCCACTTCCCTATTCCTCCAAAAGTCAAATTCTATTGTCCTGTACTGCCTTTTTCCTCCACTACTCTTTTCCTCCGAAAAATAGTATATGAAACTTTCTTGTGTTATCGCATACATAAATATTGTTATGCTACTACATTATATTATAGTAAGATGTATGCGTTTTGAAAAATTTACTGGTATATTCTAATATCGACAATGTAGCTGTCGGTTCGACATTCGTATAAAAGTTTATAAAGCACAAAACGATAGAAGCGTCTTAATAGAAAAATTCACCATTGATGACATGCAAGATCAAGTATAAAATATTCCATAGCATAACCATTTAAACTACTTTTTACTGCTTAAAGGTTTGTTTAGTCCCCACTAAACTATTTTTAGACTTCATGTTCTTGTATCTTATTTAATATTTCAAAAGAATTAACGTTTGGTATAAACTATAAAAATATATAATTCAATTTTAGGTACAAGGGGGAAGTACAAGGGACTTGTCCCACACTATTTTTCAAAATATTTGTCCATTTAAATAATATAGCCGTAGAAAAAAATAATTTGGAGGAATATGGAAAGTGGAGGAGAATGGTATTTTATTTGTGGAGGAAAAAGGATTTTATTTATTTTTTTTTCGAAGGATAATGGACAGTGGAGGAAAATGGAATCAGATTTTTAGAGGAAAATGGTCCCGCCCATATAAAAATAGCTGATATATATATTTTTTTTCATAATAATAACAATAAACTTCACAATTTTTAAGTAAAATTATTTTGAAAAATCTAAATCTCTGCTCAGAATATTATTTTATAGAATAAATTATTTATCACTTTTTTTTAAGTTTATCACCCCCCCCCCCAAAAAAAAAAAAAAAAAAAAAAATCATGCCCCATACTCAATACCCATTGTGCAAAATATGTTTGACGATTTTGGTTTTTATTTAATTTATTTATGTTTACTGGCTCAAAGGTTAAAACTTGTCATTATTTTATTTTTTTTTACATTTTTTTTTTTGTTTATAATAATTACGATAAAATAAAAATATAGTACACAATATTATGATGGATTTAAGTTATTTTCTACAAAACGTGGTTGTCGAACACTTCTATTATGAGGTTTTCTTCTTTCAATTCATAGAATTACTGGAGGACCTTCGTTTAAATTATACCGAATGGCTCCAATTGATTAAGGGAGTGAATGGAAGAATATATTTGGTATTGCATTTATGTGTTCATCAATTGTGGGAATTAATAATTCTTTGTGTAGAGCTGCATTGTGCGCCTACCAGGGAGCATTTGTTATTGTCCGAAGCGTTTTATTTTGATAAATGTATATTTTATTCAATTGACTTTTCACGCAACTATCCCAGATAAGGTGTGCATATAAGGGTATAAGTCTTAATAATATTTGCTTGTATAGCATCAGTGAACATTTTTTACTAACGGTTGATTTTCTATTAATTAACGGGCAGAGAACACAATAAACACTTACTGTAGTTTTGCCGATATGTTTGGCCATCAAGTGGGTTTTTTATCAAAATTAACTCCTACGCATTTTACTGACGATTTCCATGGTATTGGTTTGTTATTAAAAGACAAATAGATTAGAAAAAAAAAAATTGGATGGTAAAATATATTTATTTCTTGTTTTCATAAAAATTTGCACAGGTCGTATTTAACTATTTACTATATTAATACGAGGAAATACAAACCCTCGGTTTATCTAACAAAAAAAATTAAAAAATAGGAACTTGTGTGTTATCTGTGTAATAAACACCGTTTGCCAGTTTAATTTTATTTATTTCCTTAAAACAATAACGGCCGATTTCTTTTTTCAAAGAGTGTGCATCAACTTTTTTTCTACTTAACAATTGATTTTAATACACTTTTCGTTAATCTAACCTATAATAAGTGTATACTCTGACGGTTCCAGGTCAAAAAAATATCTTGGACACAATATATATATAGTAAATAAAAATCGATTCAAAATATTCTCCGTACAAAATACCTCTAGTTAAAAATATCTTTTAAAAGAATATCTAAATAAAAAAAAAAAAATCTCTAAGATTAATATTTTAATTACTATATTTTTATGTGTAAATTTTTTTATTGTTTGAAATAATTGAGTAGTTACGGTAATAAAAGTAATTAAATACATTTAAGTATATGAGTACAATTATTTAAGATTGAGGACAATCCCTCTTAAATACTCCAATGAAGTATTTTCGACATATTTACTGACAATTATTATAAACAACCGCTTATTTTATTAATATCCTGTGGACACTTGACAATGATTTTTTCATTTTGATTTAAGCATAGGCAATTTAATGATATATGTTTTAATACATAAACATTATATTAAACACGGGAATACCTATTGTATAATGTATGTTTTCTTTTGATATACTTTGATCTATACCTACTCAATTATTATATTGTTAAACAATAGACTAATAATAATAATAATAATAATACGATATTTAGAATTTATATTTTAAGGATATATTTCAATTAGAGATATTTTTGTGGAGATATTTTGAGCGAACACGTACTGTAATGTCTGTCATGTATACTTATCGTTTCTTTCGACCAATAATGATTAAAAGTCTTGTTATTTACACTTCTTGTTTTATTATCGATGCATAGGAATAAAATAGCCGCATAACTGTCGTCAATTTTCCAGTTGACAAAAGTGCATTAAACCTTCAAATCTCGAATTAATGACAGGATTTGGAACCGATTATATTTTCAATCTTTTTGAAATTTTCTTTTGATCACTGAGTAATAGTCTCTGAGTGACTCTATAGTCGAAACACAATTTTGAGACTTTCTGGGCCGTTAGACATATATGTATTATAGACATAAGTTTTATAACATTTTCATTGCATACTACTAAGATATTTTATAACAATATTTAAACTTACCAAGAATTCCAAAATATTTCTGAAATTCTATATATATCCCAAAAATGGTATTTTTTTTTATAAATTATTGTTTCAATTTATTTTACACTAGTAACGGGTGTACAGAGATAATTTTAAGATTCTAGTAATCTTAGTTTGGGAATTCTTCACCTGATAAATTGGTAAAATTTGTGCAATTTATTTATACTTAGTGTTAAAAATTTAAATTTTAGACTTGGGACATTTGGCATGGACGGGAATGGCATTTTCTAGTAAAAAAAATCATGGGGGTCACTCTCCCTCTTTTTGGCACGCCACTGATTACAATAATCCAGTCGTAATACTGTACGCGCTTGACATAAAACGATTTATCGTTTGATGCGGAATAACGTGATTGACAGTCAGTACAATAAAACATCGAATTTGACTCTTTTATAAAATTCTGTGAATTTGTGTCTGTATTTCACCCGATGTTTTGTGTGTGTGTGTGTGTGTGTGTGTGTGGGAGGCAGAGAACGAGAAGAGAAAGAAAGAGTGACAGTTCCAGGATTCGAGTTTAAGAAGAGTATCATTAAGGAGTTAGAAGGAGATGCCGTGGAATATATATTTTTTAAATATATTCATATGATAAAAAACTTCTAACTTTTTTTATATATTTATAGGAGTAGTTAAGACCTTTTTCCCGTACGGGGTAAATTTTATCATTTTATGTTGGGTAATAGGATATAAAGAGATAAATAAAAGCGAGAAGAAGAAAAACGTACTTAAAAACGTACTCTGCGTAGTCGTGATATGTGCTGACGGGGAGTGGGGGGGAGGTGAGAGTTATAGTCTCGTAGACCAATTCTAAGTAAAGAAAATTAAAAAAAAAAATACTTTCGATCGAAATTTACTCGTTTAAAACTCCTGGAGTCGACACAATGCGTTTATTTTTCCTTCGCGAGATTAAAACTTTCCATTCGCTTATACCGCCGCGTGATTGGACAAAGTCTACGCAGATAATATAACATAATATATTTAAAGGTATATACGGCGGTAGTAAATTACTTTCCTAGGGGCGGAGCCTGATAACCGACCTGTGTAAGTTATTGTATGTGTATGTGTGTGTGTTCGAAGGAGAAACGTCCACCCAAAAGGAGATAAAAATGTAAAGACCAAATCAGAAAATGTGGTTTTTATTCCGTGAGTAACAAGACTTCACATACAGATCTTCTAATATTTACATATTTTTTATGAAATCGGATGAATAATTGTTAAACTAATAATAATAATAATAATATCACTGTAAAATATTTTATTATTATGAAACTGAATTTGTTGATGAAATTATATTATATATTTAACTTTATTTTAAATATAATTATAATGCACGCATCAAGAACATCTCGTGGATCGAAGAATATCCATCGTGCGAAATATGTCCGGGATTTTATTAATTATAATTCATAATATTGTATACTTATTTACTAACTAGCTGGTTTACCCGAGAGGTATTTTATAAAAAAAAAAAAAAAAAATGTGATTGAAAAAACTACTATTTTCTTATGCGCACCAACAATGACGTACAATGCAGTCCCGTTAGATTTTAATAATCCGGTTCGGCCCGGAATTTTGGATGACGTATACGCCCCGTAATTTTTGTTTGTGAACAAAACCTCGGCCAGGCACGGTTTAAAGCTGCTTTTCAACACCGAAACCGTAATTTTTATGGAGTATAAAGTATAATATATCTACGGTAGTTAAAATATTACAATTAATTCAAAACAGTTGACTTACAATATAGTATCAGAAAAATACTTAAATTAAATAATTATCGGTTATTGTCAAATGAATTTACTCAATAAATGTGGTTGATCATTATTCAGTGGCAATAAAATCATAATATTCTGAATAATGTATTTTTTTTTTTTTTTTTTTTTTCATTAACGACCGGTTTCGATTTTAAAAATCATCATCAGGTTAAGAAAAATCGTCAATGAAAAGCAAAAATATTTAAATGAGATGTAGAAACTGATAAAATAATCGTTTTACATAGATAATATAATAAGAGAGATTATTCAAAAATGAACACAACTATGTATACACTCTGTTCATTTATATATATATATATATATATCAATAAATGATTGTTATTTTTTACCAAAGTGTTGAAAAACTTTGATTCTCTCCCAAGATATTACATCCTAGATCCGTCTTCGCGAGTACGTTGATATTATTACCCGAATACCGTGGTGGGCATACCCGGTGCGAACCTTTTAGAGTTCACCGCAGAAATCTCCTGTGAATCACCGAAGTATCGATCGACCGCCGAATAATCGAGAGGGCGTCAGCGGAGGGTGAAAAAATTATCGTTAACTTTTAACGAAAGGCCCCGCCGAATGTGTCATTGAAAATTCTTATCGGAACACCTTATCGCCGTCCACAACACCTTAATTGCACCCTTTTCGTCACCTCGCCTCCGAGCACAAAATACGGCACCACTCTTCCACTCCACCAACCCCCCCCCCACCGGAGGTAGCATTAGCCCTCTTAATTAAAACGTGTCATAAATCTTCTTTCCCGCGGCGCGATGGCGGATAATGTTGCAGCTGGGTACGGAGCCTTTATTGCTATTATTATTATTATTACTACAGTTTTTTTTTTTTTTTTCGTATCTTTTCTCTTTATCTTAGGCGCATTACAACACCTCTCGAATTTCTTTCGCGCACACACTGCAATCATCCATATCACACTATATACATTATTATCCTATTTTATTCGTTTATATTACTTTTTATTTTACCTACTTAATGATATTCATTAAACTCTCTCTCTCTCTGTACTTTCTGTGCATACGTCTTGAGATAACGTAATAATTATGTTTACACAATCAAACGTTCCTATAAACACGTTTTATACTGTTTATGAAATAATTTTATGTAATTACAAAAATTTTCCTAAACACAGAAAAACATTAAAACAAAATAATTAAAAAATAATTTTTTCTTTGTGTTTTTTCTACTCAAATTTTATTAGTTTTTCCGATTTCTTTACAAAAAACTATTGAGAACCCCCTACTTTTGGACACGGTTCGTAGTCATACATAAATAAGATTGAAAACCACCGATTTAAATCATAATTGACAACGATTTGGTACTCTTTAACGCGTCTACCGAGTTTTGAATTGGTCATCTGGAAATACTCAGTTTTTCTATAAAAATAGGGAGTGACGAAATTGGACGGGCACACATGAGATGCGTCCTTGTAAAAAGTGTATACACGAATTGCGTTCCTATTAGTTTCGTGTATTTTAATCAACGGTTCATAAAGTAAAATTTATTAAACGAGAGTTTAGTAGTGCATAATATATAAAAAGCAAACACATGTTAAATGCAATTAATGATGTAATAATATACGAGTTGGTGTTAAATAAATTATTGGTACAAATCATAAGTCAATTAAAAATTTGTTTGTCAAGTATAACAAAAAACACTCGAATTTCATCCAAAATGTATAGTCAGTAATACAAATAAATTAAATAATAAATAAATACAATAGACACCGAATACTCATTGACCGTGATGACGATAAACGAAAATTTACTTATTTTTGCTTATCAACAGTTAATCTCTCTAAACAATTAATTATCGAAGCTCAGGCTTCTTATACAACGCCACTAAGAACCCGTGATAAGTGAAAAAAAAATCTCTACTACCTAAAGCATAAGATCGGACGCATCTCATGTATAATTTTTTGACAGGTATCTCCAGTGCTCTGAATTGGACATTGTTGGTCTCGTAAGACCGTTGATGTAGGGATCCCAGATTTATTTATTAAAAATACGGGACATTTTAAGTCTTACTTCTAATTTACATAGAGATTGATGAGGAGTGAGGTCTCAGACCATCAAAACTAAAATAAATCTCAAAATTTGAAAGTTATACTTATAATTTTTGATCACATAAAAGTTTATTTTTACTTCTTAAATAAGTACTAAATATTTGTATCTGAAAAAATATTGAAAACTAATTATTATTTATTAAGACTTAGTTTAGTCCGACAAAATTAAATTAAGGTGATGTATTTACAAATTTAAACAAACTTTTAGTAAACATTTGGTTTTTAGTAATATTATCATTTAATTCAGATATTATTATTTTATATTAATGTTTGAAATTAAAAATAATAATAATAATAATAATTGATTTTTGAAATTATTTAAAAAAATCCATATATTATACTTCGCACGACGGGTGGGATTATCTTGACGGGCGTATTGAATTTTAAAGAAACGATAAATCATTTCTACGATAAAACGATTCTGAACGAAGGAAGTAAATAGTATAAAAAATAAATGACAAAAAAAAATGTTAGAAAGATGTCCAAAATTTGTTTTTTCACATTTTCAAAATTTTCTTGTGCCAAAATCTTTCTTATATGATTTTCTATCTACGTTTAAATTTTCATAGTTCGGATAAAAAAATTATGATTTCCGAGTCAAATTTTGGGTAGTTTTTAAAAAAAAAAAAAAAATTTAAGAATTGAAAAATTCAAAAAATGACCTCTTTAAAGTACCATTTAGAGGAAAATCCGGTTTCAAAAAGTTACTGATCGAAACTTTTGGACAAATATTTCCACACGAAAAGTTGTACACAGAAAAAAAAAATAAAAATAAAAAAAGGTAAAAAATAAACATCAATGTAAAAAAAAATGGTTTCTTCACTTTGTTCAGAATCAAAAAAAGGTACATATGGGACGGATCATCCGAAATACGAGACAAAAGTGTTATTTTGGACCTTTTGTTGGGACATCGGGACGCCTTATTCAAATACGGGACGTTTGGAATTCCTTCGTTGATGATTTTTTTTTTTTTCTGTTAGATAAATTTTCTATTCGTGAACCCACGACCTGTCGCATTATAATTAGGTATAAAATCTGCTCGCGGTCCTGTTACCGCGGCAGCGGAATGATATGGAATTGAAAAGCGAAAACAAAACCCGCACGAATTTTATCGAATAAATTGACTTTCGGACGACATGCCGCAATTTCCTGATTTTAACAGCGTTTAGCGGCGATAATCTCGTATATTTATTATGCACTACAACGCGGCATCGTCTGTTAAACGACACGCTACAGTTCGGCGTTTCGGCGCGAGACTTCTTCAGAAATCGGGCGGCGAAATTCATTTCCTCCGACAAAACTTTAAGCCAAAAAGCGGAAATTACGCATAGGCACTTTGGTAGCACCGAGGTACGACGATGCAGATGAAAGGAGAGGGAGAGGAGAAGGAGAGAGAGAGAGAGAGAGAAATAGCAGTCGAAATTCCATCCCCTCGCTGGTGCCCGTAAATGCGGTGTAAGATTCATCATAGAGACCGCTAACTATGGAATGTTAATTAATCATTAATTTATCAATTATTCAGTCATTAATTTTTTCATCTACGAAACCACAGTGGAGGATTCATAGATATTTAAGAGATACGAATAATGCCCGTGAATGAAGATAAAACGCCAAAACACAACAAAATTAAAGTTCTGTCATTACCAGGAATTTTGTAGTTGTGTCTAGCAGGCAGAGTTTTAAGTGTTTAACTTACACCCCCACCCGAAGTTCCAACGAATTTAGGGAAAAGTTTCATACAAATATTTTTATGTAATTTAAATTTAATATTAAAAATTTTTTCCAAGTCTATTTATATATTTATTTAAGTAGTTGCCAATCTCTATAGTATAAAAACTACAATTAGTAAAAAAAAAAAAATTGTTTGTTATTACTTAATGTCCCATTAATTAGTATCAATTATCGATCAAAAAAACAATATTATTACATAAATTTACGCGATTGCACATGTACCAGTGTACTAACATGTATCTATGTAAAATATGGGTTTTTTCTAAATAAGTTCACTATATATAAAGAGTAAAATTATCATTAAAATATAACGGCTGTTAGATTCTAAGTGAAGCGTAAAAGTTAGTAGTTTTATAGGTATTCATTTTTTTTTTTTTTTTTTTGTAATATAAATACATACATATATATATATATAATTAATTGTCTACAGAAAAAAAAAACATACTGCACACTTTGAGTGGAATGCTCATGTGGATATATTGAAATTTAAATAAGCGATTAACCACATCTTCAATAAAACGATTCTCAGCAGAGCTTCAATTAATACACATTAATAATAATTGTCGAGTAGGTTATATTTCACAAATGTTATTTAATAATGTTAGGTATTCGATAATTTTGTGTTTGTTTACTTGTAAGGTAATAAATGTCTCTTTAAAAATACTGTAAGCAATAAAAATCATTTTTATAAATTAAAAATCCATTAACCAACCTTTGATTGGCATTTTGCTGATCTTATGGGAATATTTTGGTTTTGAGCTTATAGATTTCACATTTATTTTTCAATAATAAAGTCAGAAAAAATCCTCTATTTTTTTCAAATGTCCAGTAATCGTTCAAAACTGCCAATACTATTATTTAATAATGAATTTTTCCATATAAATATTTATTCATAGTAAATTATTTTTAGTATTTAAAATTTATAACAATTTAGACCATACTTATTCCAATTATTTTACAGAATATTTATTGTTATTAAATGAAAATGTTTAATACTTTTTTATTTTTTTAATGTGTGGATATTTCATAGAAAAATATTCATTCAAAAGTTTCAATCATTAGCTTCTTGTAACTGAAATCGCTTCCATATGGTACTTTTAAGAGATTACTTTTGGATATTATTAATGGTCTTCTCAAAATTTCGGAAAAGCTCCCTTAGGGAGGCGTAACAAAATTTCAAGGGAGACGTGAAAATATTTACATGAAACCACATTTCACTTCAAAACATGAAAATGTTGTTTATCTATTATTATTATTATTTTTTTTTTTTTTAAATAGGTGTGCGATTATTTGTCATCATTGTGTAACAACTAACAAGACTATTTTAAATAATCTGAAGATTAATATTGAACTATTATATTCATGTTAATAACCAAAATAATAATTTAAGTCATGATGTATTTATATGATGTAACAATAATATATATATATATATCATATTATAATTCAATCTTTTAGTAATGGAAAGGGGAGCGTAACCCCATAAACCCCATATAATAGTATAAAAGTGAGCATGAACTTCAAAAGGTTGAGAACCCTTGGAATAGTCGATGCGTATCACTGAGCCACCGTGATCTATCTTTTCACTATCGATATACCACCTAACAGGTTGGTTGCATGCGTTGTACGGCTGAGGAAGCGCCTGCGCGCTCTGTCGGTGCACATTATTGTACCTGCAACGACAAGGACTGTAACAGGATTAATAAGTGCAACACAAATGTCCTGCAGACAATTTTGTTCACATTTTAATTTAAAGAAGTAATTTTTCGAAATTTCTTATAGTTTTGGGACGCGTAAAGAAAATTCAGGAATCAAAAAAATACTAGCAGTGGTGATATAATGTGCCACGAACTAAATTTTTACAAAATCGATTTCAGTAATTTAGTTATAACTTAAAACGAATAGAAGAATTTTAATTCTCGAATTATTAACATTACCTAATTTAAAACATATTGGATGATTTATCAATAACATCCTACCAATTTAGAAATTATATTATTTTATTTAGGAAATATGAGAAGTTTCATTTTTATGTAGTCCTTTTCTAATAAAATTTTCAATTCTTATTCTAGTATTTTTTTTATTTTATTTTTTTTTTGTTTTATCGAAAATTTTTCTCGAGTTTTTCTATAAATTGTATTATTTTCAGAGAAGTTGGTTTCATAAATAATTTTTACAATCGTTTAAAGTCAGAACTTGTATGTAACTGTTTTTATAACATAAAATTGGAAGTTACTGTTTTATAAAGTTAACTGAAACTTCACTTAGAATCGTTTAATTAAATAAATATTTTATCACTTTATTTTTTGAAATTTAACACGCCCACCAATATCACCCCACATAATGAGCAAAGAACAACTATGGTGCGAAGTATATCGTTCTTTTAGATTCTGAATGAAGTGAAGAAGCTAGTGTTTTTACAATGATGTTAATTGTTTTTTTTTCTGTGTACAACTTTTCGTATACTTGTCCAAAAGTTTCGATCAATAACTTTTTGAAACCCGATTCACCTCTAAATTGTACTTTAGAGAGGTCATTTTTTGAATTTTTCAATTCTTCAATGTTTTTTGGAAAAAACTACCCAAAATTTGACAAAAACGACTCGAAAACCATCATTTTTGATCAGAATTTTATGAAAATTTAAACATAGATAGAAAATCCTATAAAAAAAGATTTTATCGCAAGAAAATTTTGAAAATGTGAAAAAAATTTTTGAACATTTTTCGAAAATGTTTTTTTTCTTATATTATAAACTTCCTTCGTTCAGAACCGTTTTACTAAAAAAATGATTTATCGTTTCGTTAAAATTTAATACGCCCGTCAAGAGAATACCACCCGTCATGCGTCAAGAGAATACCACCCGTCGTGCGAAGTACACCCATCGTGCGAAGTATGTCCGGTTTTTTTTAATTGATCTAATACGACTAATAGATGACTATACATATTTAAAATATCCTTAATTATTATAGAAAATGAGTACCCACCGATTTATTTTTTAAATATCATTATAAAATTATGTTATATTTATGACAGAATTATAAGTTAGTTAAATACGATTGCAAGACATACACATTAAAATATCACCTCCACCCCCTTCCCAACTCCCGAAAAATATTTCCAACATCAACTTGATCACTATTAAAAATCAATTTAAAACAAAAACTTCTTACTCAAAGATGTTTAGAAAGTACCTCCTAATCCTGCGGTATAATAATACATTTTATACATTTTATTTCGGCTAAATTTGAATCACTCTTCCTTTGAATAAGATTTCTGTGTCAAAAGTTCACTGGATTTATAAAGAACATAAAAAAAAAAAAAAACCAAATGATAATTATTATTGTTATTTGCATCATTACCTATTTATAATGCTTAATAACAATATCGTGTGTAATGGTTTCGGGGAAAATAATATTTCTATTGATGAAGACCATCAAACCGTTACTTTTTCTCCCTTTGTGTCGTATATTACACAACAAACGAGTGCTCCATATTCTGCCACTACTGCTGCTGCTGTTTCAGCGAATGCATTATGTGTTATTCACGCAGTCTATTATATCATAATACGTAGTAGGGGTACAAACACAAGCGCGGGTGAGGGGGGGGGGTGATATGCTACGTTATTCTGTTTGTGAAATCCACCCGCCTCCGACAAATGTTCCCCTGCGATTCTACGTAAATTCGACATATTCCAAAACGGAATACAAATAGATAGTCCTTTGTTGTTGCGGACGTTCGAGGCTGCCACAAGCACGGCTGTCTCCATTTCGACGTAAAAATTTAATAATAACATGATTTCGATTGTTTTCCGGTCAACTAAATCGCGATTTCGATTTGTATGACGTGCGTGCGAACGATAAACTAGACAAAGGATTGGAATAAGTAGTAAACAAGGGAGCGTACCGTCGACGTGATGTATGTGATGTATCCTTACCGTGAGAAGGATGAGGAATTAAATGGACCGTAGACTCAATAAATATTTATTTTTTTTAATTATTTTTAGAAAATATGTTGCACACCCAAAATATTATTTAACTATTATAATTATCTTTACGAATAAATAATATTCATTCAGAATAATAATAATAATAATAATAATAAACCATACTCAGTGACTTAAGATTTCGGTTCTTGTTTCAGTTCGGTACGAACTAGTTCTTGATAAATATTATTTTTTTATTCATTTAGGCATTTTAACGAGTAAGTCATTCATGAGTATCAAATTCTATTTTTTTTATATATATTACGCCTATCGTAAGTATTTTTTCTCGTCGAAAAATATAAAGAATGTTATTACAAATAAGAAAATTTTATATTTCATTATAAACTGACAAAGTAAAAAAAAATAAATAAAAAATTGGCGAGAAAAAAAGTGATAGAAAAAGAATTGAAGTAGTAAAGGCAAGAGAGACGGATATACTTCGTACCACGGATATTCTTCGATCTTCGGGTCAAATACTCTTGATTAGTTTGTGAAATTTTAAAGAAACGATAAATCATTTCTTCACTAAGATGATTCTGAACGAAAAAAGTTAATAATATAAATATTAACTAAGGTCGTCATTTTAAACACACTTACCAAGTGTATCTGACCAGAAGAGCAAAGAATATCCGTGATGCGAACCATGTCCGGCTTTCTTGCCTTTACTTTACATCACTTCGCTTTTCTTTGATTTGTTTCACTTATTACTTTACTTTACTTTTTTTTTTTTATTATATATATATATAAATAAAGGAAAAAATATTTAATAAGAAAAAAAAATGTCAAATTTTTTTTTACATTTTCAAAATTTTCTTGCGTCAAAATCTTTTGTATATTATTATCTATCAATGATTAAATTTTTATAAAGTTGGGATCAAAAAATGATCGTTTCCAAGTGTTTTTTGTTAAATTTTGGGTAGTTTTTTCAAAAAAAAAAAATGAGAAATTCAAAAAACTACCTCTCTGAAGTACCAACTAAAGGTAAATCCGGTTTCCAAAAGTTGCTGATCGAGACTTTTGGACAAGTATTTTAATACAAAAAAGTGTTTACAGAAAAAAAAAAATAAAAATCATTGTGAAAACAATAGCTTCTTGACTTCGTTCAAAATCTAAAATTTCCATTTTTTTTATTTTTGACATTTTCAAATATTTCCTGTACCAAAAAAATTTATTATTTTATTGTATATCTACATTTAAATTTTGATAAAGTTTGGATTAAAAAATATGGTTCTTTGTCTTTTTTTGTCAAATGTTGGGTAGTTTTTCCCAAATTTTGAAATAACTATTATGAATTTCGAAAATGTACCTCTCAAAAGTACCATCTAGAGCAGCGATTCTCAAACTGGAGAGGGGGGGGGAGTGACTGCTTTGACTCACCGACAATTTTTTTAGGGTCACCAATGCATTAAACTAGTATTTATAACTAGTATTTTTTTTTTATTATTATCATATAGTTGACAAAAATTCAGGATTTCTGATTAAAATATACGTTTGCAATTATTAAGTATTTATTATTTTTATTTTAATACAATAAATTGACATTGTTTTTTAATACTATTATAATAAAGGGTTGCTTAAAATATTGATGATCGAAACTTTTGGACCTAACTAACCAGACTGTTAATTAATTAAGTAAAGAAGGGGTGAATAATACAATTTGATCTTTACTCAAAATTATATTAACCGTATGATAGAATATACAATGTATATCTGTTATACTTCAAAACTGATTGATTAAAAAAAGGGAATTATTAAATCAATTATGTATACAGTTTACTAACGAATATTGCTTATAACTAATATTAATTAAATCCTATTTCTTATTTATGTACATTGTACAATATATATTATTCTGAAAAAAAAAAAAAAAAAAAAAGATATTGTGTATTTAATTTGGTATTTCCTTCACCAACAGATGAAGAGTTAAAAAAATCCTCAACAAATGAACTAATTTTAAAAATATCCTTACTATATAATAATCCGTATTTTAGAAAAATAAGATACATGTTAAATGTGACTATTTATAGTTAGAATTTGTATTCAACTGATTTTTCTTCGTAAACCAACAGTTTTTATCACTCCATACATTTTACGATATTAATTTCAAAAATCGCTCAACGTTTTAATTTTCTAAAAAATGTTACCAAACGTTTTTCTTATGTACATAAAAATTTTGGCGGAAATCAGCTTACTGAATAATTTGGTACAAGCACTTAAATTTATAATTAACGACTCAAGTTGTTACAAAAAATTGGCCGAGTAAAACATTAAATTTTTTTGTTATCATAACAAACTTAGTTATTTTTAAGTAAAATAATCTTAAATAAACTGAAGCTCGGCTCAGAATTGTCTTTTAATAATTTGATTTTAATTTTACGCGTCCTTTTTCCGGTTCTATGAAATAAGAAAAACAGGTTCCAATTAAGGGTTCCTATTCCTAACTTTCTTCAGAAATTAATTTCAAATCCGTTTCTTTAGGTTTCAATGTCAGTGTCAAGTGTTCTTGGATCATGGATACCTAAAAAATTTTGTTAACATATTATTTTGTTCGAAATAATTCTACTAGAAAGAGCTATCAAAAATGTGTTGATTTTTCGACGATATTTTAATTCAACAGTTATGTTAATGATACATATGGCCCGAATTATTCACTCGAAAAAGAAAAAAATCAATTATTTATTTTGAAAAACCTGTTCGAACAATAATTAATCATATTATTCAAATAATCATTTATTCTATTTGTTTTATGCACACAAACCAACCTCTCAGTTATAATTATTATTATTATTATTTTCTATAATTCAATAACATTATCGAATAGGGAACACTTGTTTTTGGAAATTTCCTCAGCTCTGATGGAAAAGTGGCCGAGTCCTTTTGGTCGTCCTTTGTCACGTGAACTGACAAACGGACGGGAAGACAGACGTGACGACGATTAAAAAAGTTTTGTTTTCGCAGTTTTATACCTTTAAAAATGAAAAACTTATCTCGTTTGTACGCGGTTCCTCGAGAACGGACACTTTTAAACATCCCTTCAGGATGTACGCTCGTACGTTTTAATCTCTCAATAACAGTAAAATATATTCATTCCCCGCGGGCACATACGTATATATATATATATTACTCGTTCGCAACGATCACGTCGTTATACGGCATCGAAAGAACAGCGGTGTAGACATTAACATCGAGTGCATTTTGTATCCGAGTAATAAATGTTTTGCAAATCGATTTAAAATACACGACCGAACGGATGTTATTCGGCCGACGTTTTGTTTCGCCCGAACCGTATAAATAACGTGCCTAGTTTTCTTCGGACGGATGCGAATAGAAAAAAATAAAATAAAACAAATAAATGTTTTATTTATACCGTTACGCGGGGTAAATAAAGTGTGGTCATTTATAATAATACCGACGCAGACCCGGAATATAAGGAGGAAATAAATGAAAAACACGACTATTCCTCCGAACGGTCTAAATTGTTTTTTTAAGAAACAGATATTGGACACGGAATCGAAATAATAAAACATCGAGTTTCGCGTAGAGTTGGGTGACCATACGTCCTGTTTTATACAGGATTGTCCTTTAATTCGGCTTTGTGTCCTGTTGTCCTGACAAACTTCTCTCGGGACGCTTTTCGTCTCGAAATTTCAAGTCTGTCCCATATTAATCCCGTTTTTTGACTTACTGTTGATTCAGAAGTTTTGAAATTTTTGAAATTAAATTATTGAATAAAATAATGTAAGAATCTAGAAATCTTTTGGATACCATTAGATCAAAATAAATATAATCGTAAAATGAATAAACAAGTTTTTTTTAGAAAGTAAAGTATACAATATGCATGAATAAAGGATTTGAAGAAATTTTAAAAAGTATCAATTTAGTTTCATTATGTTATTTT